>JBANSL010000013.1:48464687-48467187 GCA_037127255.1 Persicaria tinctoria
GGAAATGCTTTCTTGAAGTTGGCACGAAGATGTGTACCACAATACCGCCTTGAAGCAGTGGGCCACACTTCTGTCAAAGCTGGTTCAACACCCTAAAGTAGAACAATAACACTATTAGGAAATGAAAGCCACTTGCAATCAAAACAACTAAAAAGAACAAAATTCTACCTTCTGTCTATCAGAGATAATACACCAATTATCTCTATCAGCACTCTTCAAAACCTCTCTCAATTGATAGAGAAAAGAAGACCACGTGCTCTTACTTTCATTCTCATAAACGCCATATGCTAGAGGAAAAATTTCATTATTTTCATCAAGAGCAATAGCAGACAAAACAACCCCACCATATTTTCCCTTCAAATGACATCCATCTACACCAATCAGCCCTCTACATCCATAAATGAATCCCTCGATCATTGGCTTCAAAGATATGAACACACTCTTAAATTGTAAGGGTCTTTCAACATCATCAGCACCATGTCTCCAAACAATATGAGCTTTTGAGTCAGGATTAGAGGTCTTTAAGACCTCATAGTAACCAGGCAGACTTCCATAAGAAGTGTCCTCATCTCCTTTAATAATCTTGAGGGCAAGAGACCTCGCTTTGTACAAGGATGTTGACTTCATGTTTATGCCATATTTAGACATCAAGAGACTTTGCATGGTTGATCCCTTGATCTCCTCATCTGCTCTGACATGTTCAAGAAGTTTTTTTGCCGCCCACTCCGGAGTTGCCATTGAATTGAACGTGGTTAGTTTGAGGCAACTCTGAGTATCATTCAATGACTTTATTGCCCATGTAACTTCATCTGCGAGTCTTGATACATGGATTCTCCAGTCATAATTTGATTCTCCACAAACAGCCGTATACCTTCTCTGCTCTGCCTTTACCACTACAATGGAGAACCCCTCCTGAATGCAATAATCTCTCATAACATCCATGAATGCCTCTTTATCAACAAAAATCATCCATACCTTAAGTTTGATTTTGCCAAAGCTATTGTCACCATACAACTCCCCATTAGCATAAATTGTATCAAAATAGTCATTTTCGCCATCATCACTAACTATCTCACCATCAACTACATCAGTTGCATCAACATCATGTGATTCAGTGGAAGGCAAATCAACATCAGGCAACTTTGGATTAGGCAATTCTGCATCAGGCAACACGTCATCAATTACGACATCCATCGTTCTACTAACTTCACCCGAAGTCGATTCACTAGGTAAGGAATGACTCCGACCTTTTGAAGTATAAATCCTTTTTCTTCTCGCACTAGTAGCCGGAACTTTCCTACTAGAAGAGGGCTGACTACCATAACTTGACCTTTGAAGTATAGAGTTATCTACCTGCCTTTTTGACTGAATTAAACCTCGTGCCAATTCTAATTGTTTAGATGGTGTGTCACCCTCTCCAATAGCCAATTTAATCAACATTTGTCCACTTAACTTGTTCAACATGTTTACAACATCTATGTCACTCTCTAGCATAAAACTTTGAGAATTATGTGCATACCATAACGTTGGAGAGTCGGGAAGGAACATTCCTATTTTTTCAGCCCCCTCTAGCAATTCAACAAATATGTCCAAAATATTGCATTTATCAGGATCATCCACCTTGATTTCCACGTATTCCCGATGAATGTAACGCAGTTGCAATAATATCTCATCTTTCTTTCTACGTAGAAAGACACAAAATGAAAAACTATAATCAATAGACTAAAACAATAACTAAGAGTAATACAACCCATAATTAAGTTTGTTTTGGAAAAAAAAAAACAGTAATTCAACCCAACAAAATGTGAGGCCATGTGAAGCCTTGTCCGAAGTGAATCAGTTGAGCAAAAACGAATTTCAAAATTAATTCAATCCTTGATGTTTGGCTTCACACTTCCATTATTGCTTTATGTATATATATTATGTGAATCAGTTGACCACATGGATCCTCTAATAGAGCAAAATCCCCAAATCCTAACCCTAAATTAGAATCTTCATTCTAGAAAAATCCCGACACGAAGCCCTAAACCCTAAATATCCGAAATTTAGCCACAGTGTATAAGAAACATACCTGTTCAAACCTTGTCCCGTATCTGGGGCCCCTGTTTTCTCCATAGTTGTCGTTCGTCTTCTTCGTTTGTAAACGTCGCTCCCTGTATATTTCTCTCCCAGACTAAGACTTTTATCGCTTTTACTGCTGTAAATTAAGTGAATTTTCTTTTAACTTTTTTAAACAGTAAACGGAAAGTGGGTGAAAAGGTGAAAGTAAACGGTGAATTAACAGAGATGGACGCGAGGTGAAATAGACCTTTAACTCAGGGTTACCACGTGAAATAAGTTAAAGTTCTGTGTACCTCGCGAAAAAGGAAAAACCACAAGGTTACCGGGCGAAAAATCCGTATATATATTTGTATATATATATGTATATATATACACATATATATATACACACACACACACACATATATATGTATGTATATATATATGTGTGTGTGTGTGT
>JBANSL010000013.1:49104687-49384687 GCA_037127255.1 Persicaria tinctoria
CTCGAAGGGGATCAGATTAATTATTGCCTATTGATTCTGTGCTGAGTGCTGATACCCTTGAGTAAGAATATTGTTGTGAATATGATTGATGTGTGAACTTGGTATTGATTATCTATGCAAACGGGATAGCGGGAGAATCCTTATTCTTGTGTAGTCGGAGTTCCAGCCTTGATGGAATAATCCTTCTTGTTGTTCGACCCTCCTTGATGTTCCTAACATTCCACCGTCCGTCTCATATAATGCCTAGATGTGTTGGTAAGGGTTGAAGAGTACCCATTCTCTTTTGTTCTGATTTTTTTTCTGTGTCCCCAAATTCTGATGTTCTTTCAAGTTCTTCCCCCTATGTCGATGTCGTTCTGGGAAATTGGGTGGTAAGCCAGTCGCATTTGGGATTTTCATTCGGATACGTTGGGTACTTGAGGGTGTGATGGAATATGGCTCTTGATACCATGGGTCGCGCCACGTGTACCTTGTGTACTAGAATGATAAACCCTGGATAGGATAAGATTCTCGACCAATTTCTGAGTCTATTTGAGGGGATTGTTTTACGGATTCCTCCTTCTCAATTCTAATAATAGCCAAATAGTGTCTCCTTGCCATATGATTCTAAACACAAACTCCACCCTCCTCCTTCGGAAAGTAATATGAGTGCCCTTCAACTTTACTAAAATGAGTCATACTAATGTCCCACGGTAAACGGGGTGATGAGTCAGATGGGATGAGTCGGTGATTGCCCTTAGGGATTTCTATCTGATTATAATGACGGCTCTTTATGATCGCATGATTTGATGTGTTGATTGTATTCATAGCATGTATTTTGAAGGTGATCTTTAATATGAACTCGCACGATTAATGCCTTCTCCTGAATGAGGTCCATGTTAGTGTGGTCAATCCTTCCTGTATGCATACCTCAATTGGTCTCTATAACATGATGGCTTAAATAATTGTGCTTGATGCTCAATATGCCTTTTGTGACACCCTCTCCCGTTTTTCTGATTACCTAACTTGCCACCTCGCATGATCACACACCACGCCATGTTATGACTTCGTATACGCATGACACATGAATCTTATGTTGGACTTATTTAGATTGCCCTTGAATATAACCATGCCTTGATATGTATTACTAGTATCATGTAGGAACTACGCTTCCAATTTAGCTCATCATATGCTTACATGCTGTACTTATCATATTATGTGAAAATTATTGTTGCGAATGTGATAGCTAATATACCACTCAAATATGTCCCTTTCATGACGTTATCCTGATTGTTATGACATATATCGATATGCTTATAATTGACCATACATTATTATGACCTGCCTATGTGTGTACCTGGCATTAGTAATTGATCGTACATGTACTACCCTCTGATGGTTACTAGGTCTTGCATAGATTTGTACCCCACGAGTTATTGTTGAATTCCTGCATACTTGTTTCTTAATGTGCCAAGCTTGTCTATCAATGAAAAATGGTAGTTGCTAGGTTGTCTCGTATGTACGTCCGTGCCAAACTTGATCATGTTCCTGGTTACCAATATATGTTATCGCTATTCATGGAGATAGGTACATGTTAGTGTCCCTTGATGTAACTAGTTTGCTTCATGATTGATATGTGTTTTGCTTGTCGCAATTATAACCTCATAGATTTCCAAAAGGGCGTCGTTTTTATTCTCGAGCTAGAACTTTGTCTCTAGTCTCGCCGTCCTTAGTCTTGGATCGTGTTTGACTCCGTAAGAAATCCGGGTTGTCCGCCATTGTCTCTCCCCTATCTCTGTAAACTTGGAATCCTTATGCTACTTTTAATGAACGCCGACATGGAAAGGAGAGCGGTCAGCTGGATAGCACTAGAGCGACACAACGAAAGTATAGTGAGCCCATAGCCCACAGTTCCCAGGACCGAAACAATTGGCAACATTAAGAAGCGAGTACGTTTCAGAGGTTGCTGCCACATGATATGATTCCTAGACATGTCTTAAGAAGAAAGGGCATTTTTTGTTTGGGTTACGAATCTTTTCTGTGCTGATTGAGAATGATGTTGTGCGATAGGCCTAGAATTGATATAGTAACGAATCTTGATATGTTGACGTGATGATATTGTGGGCTATTGAGTATTGCCTGGTTACTCTTACGTATGAGATGTGAATTATAAATGTTGAACTCCTGATTGGTGACTGGTAGCGATAATGATTTGGTGATGACAAATGCTAATGATTTAATAGTTGTGATGTGCTAGCGAGTATGGCATGGGTATATGTTTGATGGTTGGAGAGTAGTAGAAAAATTAGTATGACATGCTAATGATTTAATAGTTGTTATTCAAGGTTCTTTTTTAGAATAGCTTGGAGAGTAGTAGAAAAATTAGAAGTCGTAGGTTCGATTGATGAGGTGTAAAGGTAGAGTCATAAAGAGAAGACTTTGACTTAGGTATAATCGAGTGAGTTTCTAGAGTTGATAGTTGACGGTGGTTAGGTGGGGTATAGGATGAGAACGACAAGATTGCGGAATGAGGCTGTAGTATAGGCAAGTACTTTTGGATAAAGGGCAAGTTAAATCCGTTTGGACATCTTGGAGGAAGTTTGAGTAGATTAGGCATGTTTATCGAGGAATTCTCGTAGAGCGGATTTGGTGATAGGTAGGTTGTCGTACTAGGAGTGGTAAGTAACCATGTTGTTGAGGAACTAGTTTCGGATAATGATAAGGTTGAGTAATTAGGTTTACTTGAGAAGTTGTAGATTTTAGGACTAAGTTATATGTGCGGTGATTGGGAACGACTTTGGTAAGAACGAGTTGAGGAATTGTTCAGGTTGATGAGTATAGGGTTGCTTGAGGAATCATAGATCTTGGGGATTTGATTGTTCATATGATAATAGGACTGGATGTGATATATGTAATTAGGTCTTGCTTGAGCAGTGTTGTGAATGTTGATCGAGGTATTACGGAATGGAATATGACCCTTTGAGGTAAGACTGAGAGATTAGGTAAGAATATCGTAAGGTTGCTCGTAGGACTGATTGATTGAGGATCGAATTGGGAAGGTTTGGGTAATGAACGAGGAATCTAGTCAAGTTGGAAGATATTGGGAGTACTATAAGTATAAGAAATTGTGGAGGATTCAATACGATGTGATGCTTTGGGTAATTCTGATGGCATAGAGTTCCTCTGAGAATGAGGATTGGTAAATAGAAGCCCTAAGTGGTAAGATGTCGTGGTTTGAGGAAATCTGATTTGAGTTGATGGGCTTAGATGAGGCTTGATCTTGAATTGAGAATTGATGATGAGTGAGTGGTGGTTGTGTTCTATTGTGATTGGTAACTATGTGTGGATTCTCTTGATTATGTGACCTATTGATGTGTACCGACATGTGTAAGTCTGTGATGATAATATTCTGACAAAATGATGATTGCGCTAGTGGTATACGATGCTTGAGATTTGAATAACATGAAGATTATTCGCTATGGATTATGATGATCTCTGATATGTTGCTATGTTTTAGGCCGAAATGATGATATTAACATAGTGATTTCTTGAGCCTTGATGTGAATTTGGGTGCGACGATTCTTATTATGAATTTGGCCTGATAATTCGTAGTGGTTGACGTGAGTATGATTAGATTTCAATTATTATATGATCTAGATATGTTGTTATATGACTTGGTGACCTTATATAAGAATCTGAGATGCATGAACGGTGAGCCTGCTAATGTGTTGACTTGATAGGTAATATTGATTTGGAGTTGGGAACCTAGGAAGAGGATATGGGATTAGCCCTTAGAGGTGGATGAATCCATCTACTGATTTTTGAACTTGCTTAACGGTTTTGAAAAGATTTTGAACGGTTTTGAAACTTTCCACACCCAGTTTGAAAGATTTTGAACGGTTTTGAAAAGGACCAACTGGATTTTGAAAGATTTTGAACGGTTTTGAAAAGGACCAACTAGATTTTGAAGGACTGAACGCGACCGAGAAATTCAACAATTTTGAGGCCAATCTTTTCCAATTGCGACACCCTTTTGAAACTTTCCACACCCAGTTTACATTATAATGCCTCACGAAGTGGATACAAGCATTTTATAGGGGCATTTATAGATTGCTTGCTAAGACCTAGTAGAGTCACTATGATGTTTTTGAGTTATGATATAACCGAGAAGTTGGGGTAAGGATGTGATAAGGACCCATATCACATACTTGCTACGAACGATTGGGGATATTATGATCAGGATGAAGATATTGTGAGGATCTCATAGGGGCACTTATGAGGTGCTTAAGGAATCAAGGGCCCGGTCCTCGGACTCACCAATTTCAAAGTTCATCCCCTTGCTTTAGAATGATTTTAGTCTCAAGGACGAGACTTGTTTTTAGAGGTGGATGAATGTAAAGACCGGAAAATATTTAAATAATATTTTAATCAATTCATGATTTAAATGGAGTTAATTTGGAATTTTGGGAAACTTTGAAAAAAATTCTGTCCTCAAGCTATTGGATTTATTCTCAATCTTTCGAAGCGATTTTCGGAATTATTTAATTGAAAATATAAAATATGTTTTATTTCCGCTTTCATATGCCGAGGAGTAGAAAATAATATTTGGATTCCATTATTAAATTCGGATTTGGAAATTTAAAATCCATTTTGAATCAGGTCGGATAAGGTCGAGAGAGCGGGTTGGGAGATATTTTGTTCAGGTATTTGAAATATCTTAGTGGGACCACCTTACCTTTTCCCTTCATTTTTGGCACCTTCCCAAACTCCCCATCCGATTTCAATATTTGCAGGCATGATTCCCAACGAGCTTGCAACCAATTTGGTCCCCTCTTAGCTCATTTGTTCCTTTACAAAAACAAGACAAACATCCACACCCATTCTTTCTTCTTCACCGACTCCTCATTACCTTCCTTGGCAATGAAAATCAACCCATCCCACGCCAAACCTGAAGTTGTCGCCCCTTTCCTCGTTTTGTGATTGAATCCAAGATAAAGGCTCAATTTTTCCACCTTATGATTCAACCCAAACTTAAACCAAACCTTTAATCCCTTCTTTCTCCTCTTCTCTCCATCTCTTTCTCTTCTTTGTTCAAGCAGCAGCACCGTCCCACAGCTCCACCACTCCCATCGTCCTCTGTTTTCGCAAGCACCTCCCTTGCCTCCTGCATGGGCGCATTCCTGAGCACCCAGCAACCTCTGAACCGAGCGCACCCAAGCGCCTCCAAGCGCTTCCCTGTTTCCCGAGGACCTGAGCAGCCCCGTCCTCTCTCCATTTGCATCCGAGTAGCAGCAGCACTAGGCGTCCTCCCCGTCCTCGTTTTGGCGGAGCACAACTCTGTTTTCCTTCCTTTCCCTGACAAGGAGCAGCAATACCATCTCCATCGTCTTCCTCGACGCCGGTGAGCCCTAGAAGCCGCCAGGAGGACCACCAAATGGTCACCCAATCCCGTGCTCTGTTTTCAACTACGAAGAGCGGTAAGGTTCCTTCCCACCTCCTTTCCCCCACAAATTGTATAAAGGCTTGCCTTTAAGCATCCTCATCCCTTCCCAAGCAATCTCCAGTGACAAACCGGCTCCGACGAGGTTAGAGCAACTTCGAGCAGACTTTTTCCATTGTGAGTTCGTGCTCCCTCGGTGAGCGTCTTCTTCTTCTTCACTTCCTTGTTCAATCTCTGTTTCCTAGTGTTGGGTCTCGTGGTCGGAGCTCAGCTTTGTTGGCGAGCTTCCTCTCTCCTTTCCTTTCTTCTAGTTCGATGGTTGTTTTTGGCGAGATGATGAACAATTGTTTTGGGGTTCGTTTTTGTTCTTTTAAATTTGGACCGGTTCAGTTTTTTTCTTCACAAAACTAGTTCGGTTCATGATCTCTCTAAAGTAGCCATGTCTTTATGCATATTTTAGTTTCATATTCTATACGGGAGCCCAAAGCTACTCGATATCGACGAGTTTTGGTCGATATCGACAAACCATGCCTGGACACACCCTGATCGAGAAAGCACATGTCGAGGAGCTGAAAAGAGAACAACCCGACTCCAGCACCCTCCTCGATATCGAGTTGATTACACGATATCGAAAAAGCTGAAGACCACACCCGGAGTCGAGGACACCCTGATCGAGGATGCCGAGGAGTGCTACCCGACCTTGCCAGACACCCGGACACAGAGCAACACCACTCCTCGATATCGAGGAAAGTCCTCGATATCGACAAAGGCCAAGGCATCTGTCTGAGCAGCGTCGAGAAGAAGCTACCCGACACCTCTAAGCCACACAAGTCGATGAGACTACTTTACTCGAGATCGAGTACGATACTCGAGATCGACAAACCCCAGGAGCCAGAGTTCGAGCATGTAGAAGACCAGTTACCCGAGATGTCGAGCCAAGCTGAAGTCGATATACAAGTTACTCGAGATTGAGTAGACTTACTCGAGATCGACGAAAGATGACCAGAGATGCGTACGCGTTTTTAGCTGTCCTACTCGGATTGGGATTCCTTGGGGCCGAAGATTGCCGAGTTCTATCCGATTCTATGAAGATCCATCACGGAAGAGAAGATTTATCCACAAGAAGATATTTTAGGTTTTTAGATATAATTTCCCTTTTTAGATTTAATTATGTTATTCCATTTATTTATCTTTAAAGATTTTAGATATAGATTTAGATATAGATAGAGATATTCTATCCTTGAATAGCAAGGAGTAGAAGGCTATAAATAAAGCCCATGGGGCTGATTTTAGGGATCGTCCAATTCACAAGTTAGAGAAGTAGTTCACAAAGAAGTTTTAGGAGTTCAAAGGTTTTAGGGTTTTGACATTCAACGAAAGTTGGATTGTCGGGATTGTAAAGGCTTTGAATTTAGTTTAATGCAAGTTTCTTTTCATACATCAATGTATGAGGTTGCAATGAAGCGCGAGTAGTCCACCCACTTCTAGGGTTGGGGCGAGCCCGACGATAGCCCTGCACGTTTGAGGTAAAGATCCGACTTTTATCATGTTTATAGCTTCTACTACTTGTTATGTGTTTATTACCCATCTAATGGAGGTCCATGCTAACAACTTGAATTATAAACATAAAATCGGTAGAGACAATTAGGGTTTCTTGAAAGAGTTGTCTAATTGTTGGAAAAGTCGAAAGCTTAGTCCTTTGATGTGAATTATATGATTATCTGTTTTATTTTTTCCTTTTGCATGCTTGGTTATCGTTGTTGCAAACCCAATCTTGGAAGTCTTTTACATACAATTTATTTTCAAATCCCAAAAGCCTTTGTCCTTATTTTATTTCGTTTTACTTTCTGTCTTCCTCGATATCGACTTGCACTCCTCGATATCGAGTTACTGATCCTCGATCCAGAATCGTTGTAGCTTCTGTGTGCAGGTAATCGACAAGACCATCATCGACATCGACGAGTCTACTCGATCTCGAGTAAGGCTTACTCGATCTCGACCAAAACCACCTACGACTGCTGCTGCGCTGCTCCACTTGTCCGATCTTCTGTCGACTAACCCTAGTCGAGATCGACAACCTGTGGTCGACTTCTGTTCGTGAGATTTCTCCGCTGCCTAGGATCCGCTGACACGCTTCCTCGTGGATCGATCCTGACTTCCCACTGCTACATCGGGAGGAAGTCTTATAAACATTTGCAAGCGATGGAATCTGGTTTGCTTTACTTTAGTTATATTTTATATTTGCATTCTCGATTTCCTCCTTACAAAAAATTGGCGCCGTTGCCGGGGAAGCTATCATTCGCGCCTTAGGTAGTTAAATCTCACGTCTACTTTGAGTTACTTTACAGGTGTATGCGCCGTTCTGGTCAACCACCTGAGTTTGACGGCTTAGACGAACCAGAACGTCTTCTACACATCCAAGTTAAGCTAAAAAGAGCCATGGCGGCCGCATAAATACAAGAACAGCTGATTGCGAGGCTTACAAGGGAACTAGCCATAAAAGATGCTGCTATCGCCGCTGAGAAAGCAGCAAGGGAACAAGTGGAAGCTGAGCTTGCCCAATACCCAACCACTTCAGAGGATTATATGCATCCGACTCTCGTCGTGCCTGAATCGATGATTCTAATCCCTGAAAACTCTTTTGAAATTCGCACTCAATTCCTTATAGAGCTTAAAAATAATGCTTTTTATGGCAAATTTAATGAGTGCCCTCTGGAACATATTACCAATTTTTCTGACATGTGTCGTACTCTTGCTGAAGGTACAACTCTGGAATATGTCAAGATGAAGGCTTTTCGCTGGTCTCTCACTGGACCTGCACTGAAGTGGCTTGAAGGGCTAAAACCAAGATCCCTCACAACATGGGCACAAGTGGAGCAAGAGTTTCTCAACAAATTCTTCCCTCCTGCCAAGACAACACTCCTCCGCCAGAAGATCACAGCCTTCAAACAGAAGCCTGGGGAGCCGCTAGCAAAGGCATGAGAACGATACAAAGAACTGCTACGATCTTGCCCTACTCATGGACATCCACCCTACGTCATTCAAGAGATCTTCTTCAATTCTCTTGACCAAGTCACTAAGGACATGATCAACCAGTATACTCGCTATGAGTATCTGACGATGCCACCAATCGACGCATGGGGTATGCTCGACAAGCTCACCAATTATGACAACAAATATGGGTCTACTGCAAACTATGAGGAGAACGCCTATGCCAGGCCAGCGCCATCTATGCCCCTCTATGAGCCTGCCTAGGAGATTGACCCATATGTCAGGGAGCAGTTATACAGAGACCAGAATCGCAAGCTCCTCAAGCAAGTCAAGTATCTCTCTGTCAACCAGCCTTGCATCGAATGCGGATCATAGCGGCACACCACTACTGAGTGCCCACACACTAAGCAAGTCAGGATGGCAGAGACACATGAAGAGGTAGCCTACGCTGGGGGTCCCAATCGCTTTATGGGGGATCAAAGGTTCTATCAACCACAGTGGAACCAAGGTCCTCCTAGGAACCCCCCACCATACAGAGCTCGAGGACATCCAGAAAGGGATCAAAAGAAGGATGACTTACAGCTCGTCCTAGAAGAGATGCTCCGAAATCATGCACAACAGCAACAGTCTACAAGCACCATCAATAATCAACTCCAGAATTTCAATACCAAATTTGGAGAACTTGACATCTGGAAGAGGGGAATAGAGACCCAGATGGGTCAAATCGCTGCACAGATCCCACAACCATCCAGACAGCTCCCTGGGCAAACAGAACCAAATCCTAAGGGGAAAACCGGACACGTCGCAACTATCAAACTCAGAAGTGGGCACCAATTACACGAGCCAGAGGTCAGAAAACATCAAGACTAGGAAGATCAGCAACTCGACAATGAGCAACAACAACTCGATATCGAGGAGCCCCTGCTCGATATCGACCAAAATCTCCTCGACACAGACCAGAAGCCCACGTCGGACTCCACTGCATAGCCCATCAACCCGAGATCGATAACATTAGTCGATATTGAGGAGGCCCTTGTCGATATCGAGGAGAAGCAGGCCGAGGTCGATGACTCTGCAACACCTCCGACGTCTGATCTAGCTCCGAAATGGAAAAAGACACTGCCTTTCCCTTCCAAAGCACTGAAAGATCCCACTGCAGGTAGGTTTAACCAATTTGTTAATATGCTGCAAGAACTGAATGTCTCTATTCCTTTTACAGAAGCCCTGCAAGAGATGCCTGGATATGTCAAATTTCTGAAGGAAATGGTGAGCAAGAAGCGATCCATCTCAGAGATCGCCGGCGAATGCAAAGTACTCCACTTCCCTGAAAAGAGACCTGACCTTGGTAAGTTTTCTGTTACTGTGGGTTTTGGACAATATAAATACGATTCCTTGTGTGATTTAGGAGCAAGTGTAAGCATCATGCCCTTATCAATCTGGCGGAAGGTAAAGATAGGATGCATAGAGCTTGTGGATGCCAAGATATACATGGAAAACAATACAATAGTCATCCCTACAGGTATAGTTGAGAATGTCCCCGTCTAGGTTGGTAAATTCTTTGTTCCAGCAGATTTCCTTATTATAGATTGTGTTGAAGATCCTACTAGCCCTATTATTCTTGGTAGACCATTTTTAGCTACTACAGATGCCAAGATTAGTGTCAAACATCGATAGCTCACCTTCACCATAGGCGGCGAGGTCTTAGACTTCTCTTTTGGCCCTGCAAAAGAGGAAATTTCATGGCTGGAGGTGAAGAGCATCAACAACCACGTGATCGAGCAAACAACGGAGGAAGGCGCCAGAAGCCAACTCGAGATCGACAAGGACTCCTCGATATCAACAAAGGGGTTACTCGATCTCAACCAAAGCTCATCGACATCGACTTCTTCCTCTGCTGAGCACCAGACTTGCCAAGAGCCTAAGTATGGGGTCCCTGTACATGATATCGACCAGTCCTGCTCGATATCGACTATCCCCAAGCCCAAAGATTTCTATTTTCGGTCCGAAAAGGTAAGTTCAGGTATGAATCCTACTCCTCCTCAGTCCATTAAGAAATCTATCAATAATTTAAGGGGAGGTAAGGCCCCGTGGCGAGAGAATCTGCGGAAACTGAGGGCTAGGAAGAGAAAGAAGAAGGAAAAAGAGGACTATGCAAGCAACCACCTATCAGCTGAGCTTGCATACTACCATCAGGACCTAAATGATCCAGGAGAAGGGCCAAGCACAACCAGGCCCCACATTAATGGTCCTTGAGCGCAAAAGAAGAAGTTGGCCTAGCGACTCTAAAATCTAGAGCATGTATATAAAACTCTTTTTGAATTTTGGGACTTTTGAACTTTTTTGGTTTTGGTTGTGGTTTTTTTTTTTGGTTTTTTAGTTCAGAATACTTCATGTGGAAAAGTCTTGTTTTTTGTGTGCAATCTAACACTTTTAGGTCGGCAAGCATAAAAGGATCGCGAAAAGTGGAATAAGAAGTCCTTGAAAAACAGTCAGAATCGATGAAGGCCAAGTCGACAACGACCAAGAGGAGCAGCCCAGAAGTTACTCCATATCGAGTAGGCCAACTCGATATCGACCAAAGCCAGAAGAGGCTCCTCGACTTCAGAATCCACTGGACGCAGACAATTACTCGATATCGAGTACAATACTTGATATCGACAAGACCACTTACTCGACATGTCCTGATCTGCCCTCCTCGATGCCTTATTCGGTGAGTTCCTTCCTTACTCTTGTTTTTATTTGATTTTATACAGTCGGGACACTGTATATTTGAAGTATGGGGTGGGGGTAGAGCTCATTATCATTATTATATGTTTTAGTCTTGCTTTTTGGTTTTACATGGTGAAATTTTATTTTTTATGTTATGCATTCATGTTTAAGTTTTATGCATTTAAGTCTTTTATCACACTTTAGTCTTATTTTGTTAGTTACATAAAAAATAAAAAATAAGTAAAAAAAATTAAAAATAAAAAAATGTCGAAAAAAAAGAAAAAAAATTCATGTTTAATTTTTGCATTGTCTTACTTTTTATACCCTAACTTAGATGTCCTATGATGATAAATAATGACTGACTTGATCATGTAAATCCTATGGCGTGTTTGGAAGGTTTAGCCTAACTCCTCGAAATTGTTTTTATGTGGATTGTGAACTTGTGATGAAATTGAGCACATATGATCCTAAGCTAAAGGTTGAAATCCAAAAAAATTGTCCTAGTGAGAATTTTTGCCTTATAGGGAGAACATTAAAAATTCATCTGCTTTCTTGAGTATATTTACTCTTCCTATGCATCTGTAAAAGTTGTGATAGTTATTAAAGGCCAATGCATTTATATGTTTATGTGAAGGAGAATTAAATGATGGAGGCACCTTTTAAGCCAATTTTATCATCTTTTTACCTACCCTGCATTATCCCTTCTTGAAGCCAGAACATTAGTCTGAGACTTTTATTATAAACTCCACAAAATTATTAATTATCCTTACCCAAATTGAGCCTGACCCCCATTTGGGAATTAAGACTTAGAGTTGGTTGAAATAATGGTTTGTGGAAGGAATGAGCTTGTGTTTCATTTCAAGTAAGAAGGATTTTTGAATTTATTGAGATATGGGTTGGTATTATATTTTTTTTGCTATGCATACTATGTAAAACGATTTTTGGCTCACCCTATAAATGCACTAGACTTATGTTATTTTCGTAAAAAAAAAAATTGGAAAAAAAAAGAAGGAAAAGTTTGTGTATATGTTTGTGAATAAAGTGCATGAGACAAATTTACCTTATTTCTTTCATTTTCGCAAGATTCATACTTTGGAGAGGTTAATTAATTTTGAAAGGTTACATACTTCATTGAGATAAGTTGGAGGGTTTGGGTTATGCATATGATTGAGAGTTATGGTTTGGTTGAGTTGTGTTGGAAATTTAGGAGTCTTGATTCCCAAATTGTATTAAGCACCACATGGCCAAATAGTTCCATACCCTGTTATTTCTTACCAAGCCCCATTACAACCCCGCCGAATGGAATCTTCTTTGAAAACTTCTATTGAGCGAAGTCCTCCTGATAATTCTTGTTGCATTTTCATAATTGGTTGCGAAGTGGTTTTATATTTAAATTGCAATGTTTATGAGATTGCATATGGAATTAAGTTGAGAGTTGATCTTCAAAGCCTAAACACATTGAGAGTTGAGTGTAAACACATTATCCTTGTGAGCTTGGATTTATATTGCCTATGCCCATGGATCGCTCATATATGTGTGATGACGTTAAATTCACTTGTCTTACATTGCTACTACTTGAGATGTTGCTTTTGACAAAAGGCGAAAACTTGAAGGATGTGTTGTAGGTCTTGGATATTATTTGGTTATTGGTTGAGGGCAAGCAAGTCTAAGTATGGGGTAATTTGATGTCTCTAAAGTAGCCATGTTTTTATGCATATTTTAGTTTCATATTCTATACACTTTGCATATTTCGGGTTGGGAATATGTCGAATTTATGTAGTATATGCTTATTTGCCAGAAATAGAGATCTACATAAGTTTCTGTTTAATATTGCAGAATATGGAGCCATTTCGGGAGAAAACCAAGAAGCAAAGACGGGAGCCCAAAGCTACTCGATATCGACAAGTTTTGGTCGATATCGACAAACCATGCCCGGACACACCCTGATCGAGAAAGAACCTGTCGAGGAGCTAAAAAGAGAACAACCCGACTCCAGCACCCTCCTCGATATCGAGTTGATTACTCGATATTGACAAAGCTGAAGACCACACCCGGAGTCGAGGACACCCTGATCGAGGATGCCGAGGAGTGCTACCCGACCTGGCCAAACACCCGGACACAGAGTAACACCACTCCTCGATATCGAGGAAAGTCCTCGATATCGACAAAGACCAAGGCATCTGTCCGAGCAGCGTCGAGAAGAAGCTACCCGACACCTCCAAGCAACACAAGTCGATGAGACCACTTTACTCGAGATCGAGTACGAAAATCGAGATCGACAAACCCCAGGAGCCAGAGTCCGAGCATGTCAAAGACCAGTTACCCGAGTTGCCAAGCCAAGCTGAAGTTGATGTACAAGTTACTCGAGATCGAGTAGACTTACTCGAGATCAACGAAAGATGATTGGAGATGCGTACGCATTTTGAGCTGTCCTACTCGGATTGGGATTCCTTGGGGCCGAAGATTGCCGAGTTCTATCCGATTCTACCAAGATCCATCATGGAAGAAAAGATTTATCCACAAGAAGATATTTTAGGTTTTTAAATATAATTTCCCTTTTTAGATTTAATTATGTTATTCCATTTATTTATCTTTAAAGCTTTTAGATATAGATTTAGATATAGATAGAGATATTCTATCCTTGAATAGCAAGGAGTAGAAGACTATAAATAAAGCCCATAGGGCTGATTTTAGGGATCATCCAATTCACAAGTTAGAGAAGTAGTTCACAGAGAAGTTTTAGGAGTTCAAAGGTTTTAGGGTTTTGACATTCAACGAAAGTTGGATTGTCGGGATTGTAAAGGCTTTGAATTTAGTTTAATGCAAGTTTCTTTTCATACATCAATGTATGAGGTTGCAATGAAGCGCGAGTAGTCCACCCACTTCTAGGGTTGGGGCGAACCCGACGATAGCCCTACACGTTTGAGGTAAAGATCCGACTTTTATCATGTTTTGAGCATCTACTACTTGTTATGTGTTTATTACCCATCTAATGGAGGTCCATGCTAACACCTTGGATTATAAACATAAAATCGGTAGAAACAATTAGGGTTTCTTGAAAGAGTTGTCTAATTGTTTGAAAAGGCGAAAGCTTAGTCCTTTGATGTAAATTATATGATTAACTGTTTTATTTTTTCCTTATGCATGCTTGGTTATCGTTGTTGCAAACCCAATCTTGGAAGTCTTTTACATACAGGTTATTTTCGAATCCCAAAAGCCTTTGTCCTTATTTTATTTCGTTTTACTTTCTGTCTCCCTCGATATCGACTTGCACTCCTCGATATCGATTCTGGATCGAGGATCAGTAACTCGATATCGAGTTACTGATCCTCGATCCAGAACCGATGTAGCTTATGTGTGCAGGTACTCGACAAGAGCATCATCGACATCGACGAGTCTACTCGATCTCGAGTAAGGCTTACTCGATCTCGACCAAAACCACCTGCGACTGCTGCTGCGCTGCTCGACTTGTCCGATCTTCTGTCGACTAACCCTAGTCGAGATCGACAACCTGTGGTCGACTTCTGCTCATGAGATTTCTCTGCTGCCTAGGATCCGCTGACACACTTCCTCGTGGATCGATCCTGACTTCCCACTGCTACATCGGGAGGAAGTCTTGTAAACATTTGGAAGGGACGAAATCTGGTTTGCTTTACTTTAGTTATATTTTATATTTTCATTCTCGATTTCCTCCTTACAACAGTTCATTCCTTTTAACAAGAGAAAGGGGTTGGGTCATCTTGCTTCCGAATTGAACTGGGCCTATTCGTTTCTTTGGGTCTGATTTTTTATGGATTGTGTTTTGTAAAATGTGTATTAAAAACAAGACTTAATTTGGGGTATTTTCGATTAATTATGTAATTATTGAATAATTGGATTATATATATATTATTAAATTATGGATCTTGAAATGTAAAGGGATTTAAAATATAATATTATTAGACATGGATTTTAAAAGAGATTTGGAAAATAGGTTTTAAAGGTTGGGACTTGATTTCGGAATTGGAATTGGATTTAATAAAATTTATGACTGGAGTTTTGGAAATACCCTAACTTGTCGGATTTGTTTTGACATAATAATAAAATAAGTTGATTTAAGGAGTAACGTTTTGTAAAAGGATTTTTGGGTCAAGTATGGATTGGGAAAATATTTTGAATAAAGATTGATCTAACTTGAAAATTTAAAGAGTTTGAGGAAATCTTGAAAAATTGCTTTACCTTGCCTTACTTGAGGAATAAATTCGATAGCTTATGTGAAAATAAATTATGATATCTTGATAATGCTATGATATGATATATGACCTATGATAAGATCTTAATTTGATAAGCATGATGTTATGATTGACATGATCATTAATATGATTAAGTATAAAATTGGATGTGTGATAATGTTATAATGTGTTACATGTTGATTATGATGCATGATGTAAAGTGTGAGATTATGTTATGCAAGCATCTTATATTTTATGATTTAGAAGTATGACTGCTGATATGTTCTTGAGTATGAAAGTATGCCACGATATGATAATGTGAGATATGAACATATTCTATATATGGGATATAGCCATGAGATTTGATATTGATGAGATATTGAGGTATTGAGATGATGGAATAATCCGATGAGATCTGAGATGTTTGAGATAATGATGATGATGATGTTATGAGCTTGAGTCATGTTTGCCTATATGAGTCATGTCCATTGTATGATATAGAACTTAGGACTTATGCGTTTTATGTATTACTTGTTAGGAGAATTGTGACCTGACTGAATTGCTTGCTATTGTTGTGACTGCTTTGAATTATGCGGTTCTACAGGTAAGTTCCTAGAGCTTACTCAGATTGATTCCCATGTGCATGTAACCATAGGATATACTAGGTGTTGCATATGCATTAGAGAATGCCATGTAGTATCATGTTTATGATTTGCATTTATGAATGAGCATTCGTCTTCTTTATGCTTTTCGAAAGAGAACGACAGTTATCTGTGAGTCCTAGAGTCTTTGCTAGAGTCATAGGATAGCCCAGCTCGATCGGGTTTGTCCTTAGTCATTATTGTCACGAGATATGACATGAGCTCGATTGTTTTATGAGCTTGACATTATGAGCATGATGATGAGATGAGATGATGATTGATTATGATGCGCACGTATGATGAGATTTCTATGCTATAGCACCGAACTGGCTAGTGTCTGCCCTAACGGGAAGAGGGGCAGATGTAGGAGAGGGATATGCCACTTGGCATTCTTTGGGCCATTTACCGCACTTCTGCATATTTATATATCCTAATAAGCATGACTTGCGTGATTTAAATTCATGTCCTGCATTAGATCATCTTTAATAGGTATAGCGTATATGGTATGATTATAGTAGCACCTAGTCTTGTGTGTGGGCCTCAGTCTCTGATCCCACACCCTGTATTAATTTTAAGGTATGATTGCAGATATGTGATTGCTTGGTGTCTCTATGACGGGGTTACCTGTTGGCGTTTGATCGACTGAGAGACTAACTTCACCAAACTTATATAAACTCGGATGATTTCGTTTCTGCTTTACACCTGTATTTTGGTTTTGACCCGACTCTGCCGTGGCAAGTTGTACGCGATTTTCCTCTTATCTTGTTTTGAATTACAACTATTTTAAGCGACTTAATCAAATAGGACAAGTTCTGGGTACCCAACGTCCCTCCGCTTGTTTTGGGGTTTGAAATTCCCATTTTAAAAGATTAATTTTTGGGGTTAGAAACCTCGACCCGTACCTGGATTGCAAGATCCGAACGAAGGTATCCCACCTTTAAAATGTAACCCGAATATTTATATTTGGGCCATTACACATGGGTTCAAATTCCACATAGGCTTATCGAATTCTTTAAACTATTTAAGTAATTTGTTCACTTAATTTGAGAAAATAATTTGACATTCTTTCCTATATGATTATTGAAGAAATGATTGTGATTTAAGTTATCATACATCTCATAAAATAATTTGAATTCTTTAGCATTGTTTGGTTTCATGGTAGCTTTTGATCATTTATGAAATTGTAATTTTTTGTTGTCATTTGGGTTGTCCGAACTTTGTTGATTTTTTGTTGTCATTTCGGTTGTTACAACAACAAAAAACAAAAATACCAACAATACTTGGCTTGCTCATTGTTTGGGTATGTTTCGATTTCTAGGTGTGTTTTGTTTCTGTCATTTGGGATGCCAGAACTTTGCTGATTGATTGTTGTCATTGGGGTTGTCAAAACAACAAAAAACACAATAACAACAAACATTGGCTTGCTGATTTTTTGTGACAAGTTAAAACAGAAATAACAACAAACATTGGGTTTGTTTCGATTTCTATGTAATTCCCCCCCCCCCCCCCCCTGAAATTTGTACTTTAACTACCAAGGACATATAGATCATACAAAGAAGGTCGGAAGACAACCATGTAACATCAAAAAATGTGGTTATGAAATTTTGACGGTTTCCAAAATTTGGATAGCTTCTAAATACAACCATGGTTATGAATTCTGCTTCAAAGTACTAAACACATACTAGAATCGAATTCTATGATTAATCTGCCCAACTATTGTGGCATATATCAAATTTCTATTTCTTGTAAATAGTTTTACCGTGGGCAAGTTATATGTATAACTTATGCGGGATTCGAACAAACATCTTTTACATAAGTACATGCTATACCGTTTGAGCTAATAGACTTCAAAAACAAGTTTCAAGGTAAATGTCATGCTCTGCTGTGACAATTTTTAACTAGCAGGTACATCTGAAAGCTAAAGAGATACAAATCCCCATTTCATTTAATTCAGAGGTTGAAACAAGCCAACACTACTAGAATTCTGTCATTTAACATCGGGTGATTAACATAAGTCAGAAAAACACGTGATGTTAAATAGTTTTTTAACATCACTTTTTAAAATCGAGATGTCTAAAATAAAACATACATTAGTATGTTTTTTCACAAAGCGCGGAATTGAAAATTTTGAGTTAATTTCGAAACCCGCCTAAGGAACCCGACCGATTAGAAAACAAAACCCTAACTTAATTCTCTCACTCCGCTCTTGTGATCTCATCTCTTCTCTCATGCTCTGGCTGCTCTCATCTCTCGCTCTCTCTGGTTGCTCTCTCACTCAGTCACTCCGCTTGGCCATCGTCACTATCGCCCTGCTCCATTGTCGATCTGGTCTTCTGCTATCATCTCTCCACTCTCTCTCTCTCTCTCTCTCTCTCTCTCTCTCTCTCTCTCTCTCTCTCTCTCTCTCTCTCTCCCTGCTCCATTGTGGATCTGCTCTCTCTCTCGCCCTGCTCCATTGTGAATCTTCTCTCTCTCGTTCTCTTCTCTGCACTCTCATCTATTTTCTCTCTTGGCTCGGCGGTCAAATCTGGTGCCCTGGCCCTCGTCATTGTCGGCCCATCGCTCCACATCAGCCGTCAGGTATCCTCCCATCCCCCACTCTTTGCTGCTGCCCCGCTTCTCCAAATGCATCTTTCTTCTCCATAAGGTACTTCACTTCTTATTTCTTTCTCTTGTCCCCCTTCTCCTCAAATTAGATCTAGGGTTTTCATTTTGGTTAATTTTTTTTGGTCTAGGTTAATTCATGAAATATTGTAATTATAAGCATTAGGGAGTTATGACTTTACATGATGAAATCCATCAGCATCTTTTTTGAGTAGAATGACCTATTCAGTTTGGTATTAGCCACTTTATGTTGATCAATTCAATAAGAATCACGGACAAAATTCAACCTTTTTTTGTTGGCAGATTCTTCCTACTACTATGACAGTGTCACCTGGTGGAGACTATGGTGTCGCGTATCCTTTCCTTCACATTAGACACTTGCATTGTACATCTGCTCATTTTCCCCATTGAATTAATGTATTGTTCTGCTTAACAATTCCTTACATTCAGACATGCCTAATATCAAGGAAAATAAACTAATTTTATATGCACAGATGGCCAACGTAGTATGTGGTATACTACAGTGGCCTGGCTAAAACCTTAACGAAATTGCAGAGAACTTTTCCATGGTATTACTGATAGCATGCATTTATGTAGACATATTAGGATGCATTTAGCATGATTGAGATGTACATAATGCATATTTTAGGCTAGATTTGCATTTATACTCGTTTTGTTGGTGGAGTCGGAATCTACATGCTTTTATGGATTATTTCAAGTATATGTGGATCCGATGAGGAATGAGAAAGCTCATGGATTAAGGAAGAGTGAAGAGGAGGAGGAAAAGTGAAGAGCACGGGAGCAGATTTAAAGTTCGAGAGCCTAAGTGAAGAACAAGTCAACAAAAGTTGTTTCCCGACAAGCTGAACTTGTATCGCACTTTCTAGAGGCCTCAGTGGTCCGATTAACTATTATAAGCATGTGTTGGAAAACTCTTTTCGAGAGCTACAACTTTCATGTTGATGCCAAGACCAAATTCATAAAGGAAAAAATGTTATAAGCTGAAAAGGCTGCGCCCGCGGCACAAGAGGCAGCACCCGCGGCCAACACCTGGACAACAATGTCTTATTCTATAATATGATAGGCCGAATCAGCGCAAATATATCCAAGAATTCTATCTCTCCTTATTTAAATTCAATCTTTTGAGAAAGTCTTCTAGGGTTTTATGGCCGGTCTTAGGCCTATTTAAAGGCTTGTTTTAGGATGGTTTAGGTATCTCATCTTATGTTTGACAATCGTTTGACAATGGAGTTCTAAACTATTTTGTTTTGCCCACGATTTTAGACTCCGTTTGGTTGAATTGTGAGTTTTCTATTCTTATTCTTATTTCCATCATATGTTTCATCTTCTTTGTGCTTGAATACTTTATGGTGTTTGATGCTATCTTGATTGATCACCTTGCTAGGATCTCATCATTGCTAGGGTTTTGAATTGTTCGTTATGATTCTTAATTTTTCGTAGCAAACATGTTCTAGTGGACTTCGTTAGAAAGCTTCAATGTGTAGGAAGTTGACTATAGGTTAAATATTAGTTTTGTAGGGGATTGATATTGCTTATACGCTTTATACATCTTGAGACTTATTGCTATTCCTAGGATTAAGCCTTAATCCGTGTTAAGATTGCCTAGGAGTAACCGATTATTAGAACTCATAGGGCTAATAATATATTTAAATTAAGATAAGAACATTTTATTGGAAATGGAAAAGAACTTGAGTATAAAACAAGGATCGAATTCACCTAATAGGGTTAAGAATTGAAGTTGAAACTATCTCTTAACTATGGATTCTCACAACTTGTTAATATTTCTCATTCTCAATCACTCAAAACCCCTCTTTTCTAGAAATTGGTATATACACACTACATAGGAATAATGGATTCTCTATGGAATCGATGTCTTACTTGCTCACTATACTAGTTTATAGGTTTGAGTTTTATTTTTGATAAGAAATACAACGATTTCGTCCTGTTAAATTTTGGCGTCGTTGCCGGGGAATCAAGTTTATTTCTTTATTTTGTGTATTTATTGATTTTTGTGCATATGCCTAACCTGTTGTGAATCTATCTTTCGATTCACAACGCCCTTGCTACTAACTTTTTACGATGTTGAGATTAGCACAGTTTGAAGGTGAGAACTTTCACCAATATTTCACTAGATTGCAGAAGTATGTTTACGACCTTGGTTCATTGGGTTATGAATATGGAATGCGGGAAATGTGTGTGTGCATATTTGATGGGATGATTGCTGAAACACGAAGCCTTGCTGAGCAAATGAGTAGTGGAGGCCTATTGGATATGGGACTCTCTGGGATTTGGGATTTTTTCTGTTATATGGATTGCCATGTTGCTCAGGAAGAATGGCTCGCCACGTTTGAAAACAACGATAGTTTCTTCGACGATGGAGGAAATGATCTAGTGCTTCCTGACTTGGAATCTCATCAGTCGACACATGAGGTTACATGTAATGTGTCTCCTACTCCATCTGCATTATCCATTATGAGCTTGCCAATTGATGAACCAGGTCTAGAGCCATGCATCTGCTGAGGCTCAAGAGGTAATAAAGGTAAACTTTTGCAATTTGGAAGGTAATGATGATTATGTTTATCCTTTTGAATGCTATTTTGAGAAGCCACCAGCGGAACTGTGTTGGTGCACTAGTAGAAAATCATGATTTTAGCCCGTGATATTTTATCCCGGATCTCATTTTTATGGGATATAAAGTCATAAATGGCATGTTTTCGTTTAATTTTGTTTATGAAAATAAATATACCCCGGACCAAATAAAAAATATCCAGGCTATATTATCTTGGGGTATATTACCTAAAGTGAAGAATATACCCCGGACGTTTTTTTGTAAATCCGGGCTATATACTCTTTTACCCCGAAAAGAATAGTTACATATAACTCTTTTGTAAGGACCGATATTTATAAATATTATTTATATAGATTATGTATTTTATTCCATTTAAGTTCTAAGACTCCGGAAAATTTTGAAAATAATTGCGTCCTCAAGTAACCGATTTATTTTATTTCTCGAGGCCAATCCCGCCATAAACTTATGATTCGAACATGAAAATGAATTTATTTCGCCTTATATACCTGAGGCTTGGAAATATTTTTGGGCTTCGTTAATTAATTCGGTTTCGAATGTTTATATTAAATTTAAATTAATCACGCCGGATTAAGATTAAAAAAAAAAGGAATTTGGGAATAGTTTCTGGGTAATTTAGTTGTCATTTCTCCTAATTAATGCACATCCCATCCAAACCACCCTATGACTAGGCTGTGCAATGCCCATCATCCCCTATTCCTAGCTGTAAAGCTAATCCCCTTCCCCGTAAACAAATCTGGCGAGACACTCCGTCTCTCCTTTTATTCACCCCGTCATCTCCATTCACCTGTACTCCCTCCTCATTTCATTTACATTTTCATCATCAATCAGCCCTCCTCCATCACTGTCAACCGGCCACCACCACACACCCTCACTTCCTCCTCTCGGCACCATCGCCACACACCACGCCTTGGAGCCCCTTCATTATTGTTGTCACCCTCGCATACCCCTCTTTCATCAAATAGCAACAACAGCCGCCCTCGGAGCACTCGACGACACCGACGAGCCACCGAAAGTCCGCCGTCGACTCAAGAACAAAACAACCTTCCGGTAAGCCGTTCTCTTTCGTTTTCGATCCAAAACCACTCTCGAGCCCTACCATAACACTCACCCTCATCCGACACAGGTCCGAGATGCCATTGAGAGCCTCCGATGATGCCCATAACTCCGTTTGAAGCTCCGACATCCACGAACACCCCGGTGAGCTTCGTCCCTTACCTTTTCTTCGCCCATTCCATTCCTTTTGTTCTTTATGGTCGGGGAGAGGGTATGAGAGTCGAGTGTAGGGAGGGATGGCCTAGCTCGAGAGCTCTGACGAGCTCGAGGGCGGCGTGTGTGGGAGAGGCGAGCTGTAAGCGCGGGCGAGTGCAACTGTATGGGAGCGGGGAGGGTGAGCGAGGAGGAGCGCGAGATGCATCTGCGTCGAGCTGTGTCGCGAGCAGCAGGTGGGAGCTGCAAATCCCTTCGAAGTTGAAGGAGGGAGATGAGCCGTGGGCTCCATCCCCTGTCTAGGCAGCTCAATGGGCCCACACCTTCAGATTTTACTGTAATTGTTTTATGAACCGGGTTGGGTTGAGATTTAGGGTGTTCGGTCCGATTTGGGTTAAAAGCGTTGGTTCGGTTTGGGCTATTCGTTATTTATTTATTTATTTAAATTATTAATTAATTATCAAACCAATTTCCGATAATTGATTATTTAGAAATCGATTTATGTGTTGATATTTAAAGAGGGTCGGTTTTAAAGTATATACATTGAATCATTTATTAAGTTTTGAAAGTTATTTAAGTCCTTATAATGATGATTTTAATTAAAGTACAGTATGCTGGGGTTATTTAATCGGATTTTTTGGAGGTAGTTTCAAAGATTAAATATGTTATGAATTAGAAATGGCTAAGTATAATTTTGAAGTAATTGTTTTGACTAACAACCGGACTAGCTAGTGAGATTATATGGATTGAAGTATGATTGAGCTAGATATGGAAATGACAATGGAATAAGATGTTGAGATAAGTTGAGATAAAGGATGCTGATGATGCTATGATTAATGGATTGATGAGCATGTTATGTAGTGGTAAATGGATCCCGTTGTGTGCAGTTTACTTATGCATATTTATTAATAATTGCTAGGTGATCTGTAACCTGCTTGCTTATATCTTGCTGCTTTTCATCTTGCTGATCTGCTACTCCAGGTAAGTTCTTTGAACTTACTCATGATGGGCGCTCTATGCACTGGGTGTTATATAGTAGGCTAGTGTCCATTCACCATACGACTTAGAATCACGCTTAAGAGCTAAAATGAAAATCATATGATTGCTATATGTCCTTGCAAGAGAACGACCGTTATCTGTGAAGTAACTAGAGTCTTTGCTAGGGTTATAGGACGACCCAGTCCCATTGGGTCCCGTCCTCAGTCAATCGAGTCATGGAACTTACTTTACTTATATTATGAGAAAGATTGTGAAAGCTGCCTACGTGCTTTATTATTTCTTATGGGGCGGGTTGGGCATGCGTGCCGCCCGATTATTATGGAATGCATTCACGAACTGGCCAGTCTTCGCCCTATCGGAAGGGGGGTGGAGGTAGGAGAGGGACATGCCACTTGGCATTCTGTGTGGATCCATTTATCGCTTTCTGCATTATATTAAACTGTCAGCATATATATGTGATTTAGTATCTGCATCGCATTACGCATTTCATCTTAAGAATAGGATGCTTGTTATATGCCTCTCTTTTATACCCCCTTTTGGATTTTATTTAAATTTAACTTCATGTCTGCTTTCGCTCGATTTCACGATTAGACTAAGGCAGGTATTTGGTCCCTAGTGGATCCACGATCTTTAAGGGTTCGAAATCCCTTCTTTTAGTACAAATATTTTGTTTTAAAACTCAACCCGTACTCGAATTGCAAGATCCGAACAAGGGGTTTTATCCCTTGAAACGTAATCCGGAAATCATAATTCTGGGCCGTTACATCTTTTACCCAATAAAAATATCCGGGCTATATATGCCTTAAATATCCGGTTTAAAAAATATATATTTTTTTAAATTTTGAAATGAAAGTAATTACACAGAGAACCCTCGTCTTCTCCTAACCGAAGCCTCCTCCAGTCCTCCTTCCCTGACTTTGCGGCGAAGATGCTCCGTCCTGTAGCTCCGACTTCGCGCCGCTCTCCGACATCACGCTGTCGCCTCCATCACCGAAGCCTCCTCCTTCCCTGACTCCTCTTCCATCTCCTCTCTTCTCAACTCGGCATCCCCTTCGCAACTCGATCGTCATCCTTGCCTTCCCCTCTCTTCGGCGCCGCCCTATTCACCTCCATCTTCGCCTCCGTCCACTCCTCCGTCGTCCTCTCCTCGGCCATCCTCTTCCTAAACAAAACCCCTAAATGGTAGATCTGTGAAACCCTAATCGAACGCTTTTGCACAGACAAATTGAGTCGTTTCTGCTACTGCTCGATCTGCTCTCGAAATAGGTGGTTGCTACTGCTCCCAACGACGGTCATTGCTACTGGTCGTTGCTGCTGCTGCTCTCGAATCTCCTCCCAGACAAGTTGTTGTTGGTCGTTGCTGTTGCTGCTCTCGAATCTCATCCCAAACGAATTGAAGAGGTTTGTTCATCTATTTTCCGCTTGCTCTTACTCTTGGTGGTTGATGCTGCTTGCTCTTACTCTTGGTATTTTGGGCTGCTAAGGAACAATTTTGGATTTTGGTGTTTTTGTGTTTTGTTTAACTTTACTCTTGGATTCATTCGATTTTGGATTTTATAATGTATTGATTTTGGTTTTATTTTGAGTGAATATTGGTTTTTTTTTATTGATTATTAGATGAGTATTTTGACTCGATTAGGCTTATTATGCTTCTTGTTGATGTTTGTGAATGTTGGTGATTGTTTGGAAATATGAGCATACTAATTTGAGTCGATTTTAAGAGATTTCATTTGCTTATTAGTTGATAGTTCATTCGATTATTAGCCGATAGTGCTCCTACTGATTTCTGTGATTGATTACTAGCTAAGTATTTTGAACAAATGTAAGTGAATTGGATTTGGAGAGAGAATTTTTTAGAATTGTAATTGAACAAATGGAAGTGAACTGTTAACTTGGTGGGAATAAATAATCCTTTTGTATTCTCTAATCTACTTTATGTGGCTTTGATGCATTAAAGTTGGGATTGTCATCTGTCAATTGGAAAAATTATGAAATCAACTAATCATCTTATTTTCTTGCATACTTCAAAGTTTTTATATGTTAAATATCAACCCATACAAAATTATTCTATTATTGCTATGCCCTTGTATATATTGGCTTTTGTTTCCTTTTGGGCAATGTTCTTCCGTTAGCATTGTCGTTTAAAGGCTAAAATAACCATACATCTCCCTAATTATCGTTATTTTTTTGGTACAGAATCTCACTTCCACGAGACTTTGCAGTATTTCTCTTTTATCTTTGTCACTAGCAGGATGTCGAATGGTTGCTTCTCTAGATCTGAAATGCCCTAATGTCGAGTAGATTCGTTTGGATGGTTGCGATCATCTTGAAAGAGCTTCATTTTGCTCTATAAGTTATCTTTACTTTGTTCTACACAATGTATCACTGTATTTGCTAGTTCTAGTATATATTACATCTTTTTTAATCTCCTAGTTCTAGTATATATATATCAAAGCCTTTTTAATCTCCATTGTCCTATAGAGTGGGGCTAAATATATTGATACATTTCTATTATAAGGATTTCTGGTTTTGTGAACTTTTAGCTTATTAGGTGATTCATTAATCTTGACTGTTGTTAATTATCCACCATTCTCCATTGGATTGTTCTACCTTTTTTTAGAGAAATAATTCTACTTGTCTTGAAAACCAAATAATTGCAGGTGTTATGCTATGCATAAAATGGAATGATTTGGTCCACATCAAATTGTGTACTGCTTTGTTTTTCTATTTAGCTTTCTATTTGGGCCAAGTTGTAAGTGCTTTAGAGGAGCACTTCTGAACCTTGCCATTTCTAATTGCAAAGCTCAAATTTTTTTTCCTTGTTTACAGTTGATCTCTAGAGGATATAATTTTACACTATTCCCAATATCTCTTAGACTGATGCCAATGGTGGGAATTTTATCTAATTGTAGGTTGGGCTCCAGACTCTCAATCTTGGAATTTGTCCAAAGTTCAATACCATAGTCATTGAAGCTCCATCCATGGTGCTGCTTGAGTTGAAAAGATGTGGATTTTTATCTGAAGCATCAATTGATTGCCCTTTGTTGGCATCTCTCGATGCCTCTTTTTGCAGGTAAGTTGACCCCAACAATCCTTTTATCTTTATCTTTTTTTTTTCTTGAGGGAATTTATATGGTAATGGTCTTTTTTTGGATCAAGATGATAACTGTTTTAGTTATTGTCAAAGAATTTAAAGTTTGTGAAATACCCTCTAATTTGGGCAAAGTATGAGGCAATGGTGGCTCCCTTTCTTTTGCTTTATCGTCGACTTTATATAATTCACCATTAAGTGAGTAAATTACAGGCAAACTTCCCTTCAAAAACTATGAAAAACACGGGTTTCTTTGGAAATTTTCCTCTTTTTTCCCCAAAAAGTTGTCATATTAAATAGTTGTATCTTATTCTATTTTATTTAAATTTGCAGTCAACTCAAGGATGATTGTCTCTCTGCTACAACTGCGTCATGCCCTGATTGAATCAATGATTTTGACGTCTTGTCCATCTATTGGTTCTGAGGGTCTTATGTCCTTGAAGCAGTTAAGAAAACTTATTTATCTTGATTTGTCCTACACATTCTTGGTGGATTTGCAGCCAGTTTTTGAATCCTGCATGCATCTGAAGGTATCTGTTGTCGTCAGTATTATTAATCTATTGGAAATTCTTTGCATTTGTCTTTAGTATTCACATTATGGAAGCTTGAAAAGGCTTCAAAGGACATAACCTTGGCCTTAAGCAATAATATTATGGTGCTGCAACTCTTTACGTGTTCCTTATTTTCAAGGTATTGAAGCTACAAGCATGCAAATATCTCAATGATACCTCATTGCAGGCTCTCGAGCGTATTATAGGGGTATGTTTCATCAATGTAGGTTGAAATCTAGCATGTTGTAAGACACTGATTGTGTGTTGTTGAACATGTACTACGTTTTGCACTACCTTGGTTTGTTCCAAATTTGAAACAAGGCTTGCAAACTTGTAAGCACTAGCTTGGTACATTGAAGATATGAATTTGATGAACATATTTGTTTCATGTGCCATTCAATTTTGGATTTTTGGTTGCCTATATTGATTTGAATGGATGGGAATTACAGTTTAAATTACAGGTTTAATATGGTAATATATGAATGGGTATTAAAAAAAAATTAACAATAAAACACTATATACCCCAGATTTTTATTCATGCCTCCGGGCTATATTCATTATAAGAATACACTCCCAAGAGGTATATACCCGGGATATTTTCAATTTTATACCCCGGATACATTAACATTAAACCCGGATTGGATGTTGTATATACCCCGAATATTTAAACTTTATACCCCGGGCGTTATTTTTAGATGAAATTTTACTGGATTATATACCCCGGATATTAGAGGTATATACCCCGGATATTTATAGAATATAGCCCGGGCGTGTCTTTTCAGCTCAAAATTTGCTTGTTTATATACCCCGGATATATATCCAGGATATAAAGTCAGACTTACCTTTTAGCTCAAGCGACCTGAAGCCCGGAGCATTCTTCTGTCAGATCCGGGGTATATTAGGTGAAATGCCCGGGCTATGTTCTTGTTTTTGTACTAGTGGTGGTATCATATTCCTTTAGGAGAGAGTCATGCTAGACTCTTTGATAGATTGAAATTGTTTTTGAATTCCATATTTTATACTTTCAATTTATTGTGCTATGATATGCTTTGTAAAATGTGTGCACAGGAATATGACAAGCTCTTGAGGGCTTTGACGATGTCTGATAGATAAGATCTTGAGATTGAGAATAAGTCAGGTAAATAACATTAAATAAAGGCGCTTCTCGGGAGGCAACCCGAGGTAAGTTTGCTAAATTAGCTATTTCATTTCCTAGTTAGGTAGTTTTCTTTTCAATAAATTAGGTTTTCCATTAGGCATTAGATAGTTTTTTTAAGTTTTTTGATAGACAAAGCTTTCAACAAAGGTCGCACGAAACGAAATCGGCAGAAGCAGGGGCGGCGACCGCCGCTAATAGGTAGCGGCCGCCGCAATGCTCAGATCTGACTTATCGGGCTACTGTTCAAATAGAGGTCCGTCCAACACATTGTGAGTATTTCATTTATCTCTTCCTCTATATTTTTATGTTTTTGTTGTCTTTGATTTTCTTTGAGGACAATGAAAGATTTAAGTATGGGGGAGGGATTGCATTGCATATAGATATATTTTACTTATCATGTTTATTTATGTTTTCATATTTATTGTTACTCATATATTGCATTTGTAAAAAAATAAAAGTAAAAAAAATATCATGCATTTCATATTACTTGCGACCTAAGGAGGATAAAATTCACTTAGGGGTAAAAGTCAAGAAAAAAAAATCATTATCAAAAGGAAAAAAATGAATGAGTTTGTGTGGTTATTTAAGAAGTATGCTTGCATTGTATTATGAAGGAGTGCATGTTATTGGAATGATATATGAAGTGTTTTGGTGTTGGTGTTTTTTTGGTTGTTTACTTAACCATTTTTCCCAGATTTTTAGCACCACATAGCCTAAATATTTTCCATACCCTATTTTCCTACCATAACCCCATTACAACTCGTACAAATACCTTATGATTTTGGTTGCATATGACGTCACCAGCGGTGAAGATATAGACCACCGACGCAATTTTGTTGTAGCTAAGTTTTCAAGGACTGAGTTTGAGCGTGAATGTTTAACCCTAAACACATGAGCGAGAGTGACAACACATATTCCTGGTGATGTTGAATGAATATGCTTGCTTTACTCCTTGGATCGCACCTATACATGTTATGACGTTATTTGTCAATCTTTGTTTCCCTATTGTTGAGCTTAAGTGATTTACCAAAGTGATTACATGGATTGCTTGTCTGTTGGGTGTTGATTAGATTTGATTTTAATAGCTTGAGGACAATCAAATGCTTAAGTGTGAGGGGATTTGATAGCACACATTTATGTAGACATATTAGGATTCATTTAGCATGATTGAGATGTATATAATGCATAGTTTAGGCTAGATTTGCATTTATACTCGTTTTGTTGGTGGAGTCGGAATCTACACGTTTTTATGGATTATTTCAGATATATGTGGATCCGTTGAGGAATGAGAAAGCTCATGGATTAAGGAAGAGTGAAGAGAAGGAGGAAAAGCGAAGAGCATGAGAGTAAAGTCGAAGTTCGAGAGCCTAAGTGAAGGACAAATCAACAAAAGTTGTCGCCCGACAAGCTGAACTTATATCGCACTTTCTGGAGGCCTTGATGAACTGATTGACTATTATAAGCATGCGTTAGAAAACCCTTTTCGAGAGCTACAACTTTCATGTTGATACCGAGACCAAATTCATAACGGAAAAATTGTTATAGGCTGAAAAGGCCGTGCCCGCGGCTCAGGAGGCAGCACCCGCGGCCAACACCTGAACACCAGCGTCTTATTCTATAATATGTCGGGCCGAATCAGCGCAAATATATCCGAGAACTCTATCGCTCCTGATTTAAATTCAATCTTATGACGGGACTTAGGCCTATTTAAAGACTTGTTTTAGGTTGTTTTAGGTATCTCATCTTATATTTGACAATCGTTTGACAATTGAGTGTTAAACTATTTTGTTTTGCCTTCGATTTGAGACTCTGTTTCGCTGAATTGTGAGTTTTCTATTCTTATTCTTATTTCCATCATATGTTTCATCTTCTTTGTGCTTGAATGCTTTATGGTGTTTGATGCTATATTGATTGATCACCTTGCTAGGATCTCATCATCGCTAGGGTTTTGAAATGTTCGTTATGATTCTTAATCTTTCATATCAAACATGTTCTAGTGGACTTGGTTAGAAAGATTGAATGTGTAGAAAGCTGACTATGGGTAAATATTAGTTCTTTAGGGGATTGATATTGCTTATAAGCTTTATACATCTTGAGACTTATTGCTATTCCTAGAATTAAACCTTAATCCGTGTAAAGATTGCCTAGGAGTAAGGGATTATTCGAACTCATAGGGCTAATAATCTATTTAAATCAAGATAACAACATTTTATTGGAAAAGGAAAAGAACTTGAGTATGAAACAAGGATCGAATTCACCAAATAGGGTTGAGAATTGTAGGTGAAACTATCTCTTAACTATTGATTCTCCTAACTTGTTAATATTTCTCATTCTCAATATCTCAAAACCCATATTCTCTACAAATTGGTAAATACATAGTACATAGGAATACTTGATTCTCTGTGGGATTGGCCTCTTACTTGCTCATTATACTAGTTTGTAGGTTTGAGTTTTATTTTTGATAGGAAATACAATGATTTTTCCCTGTCAATTACTGTCACTAAATCATGTTGTTCTAAATTTAAAAGGTAGTAATAATAACTAGTTTGTACTTTCCCATCTTTTCTATTATATTTCAGGGTCATTTTTCCTAGCATTTATATTCACTTGTATAATTTTTTTTTTTACTCAGTGCAAAGGAACAGGATCAATTTAAAAGAGAAACTTTGAAAATTATAATATAAGGGTAGAAGTTGATGGAAATCTTCTCTGAAGAAGCAATCAGAAGTTGCTTAAATGTGTGAATTTTAAACTTAGAATTCTTTTGATCAGCTTTCTTATGCATTCTGATTTATTGATCTAAAAGTTTGTTAAAAACATTTTAAGTTTTGTTCCAACTTGCAATTTCCATCTTTTCTGTTTGCTTGTGTTGTTTCCAGTGGCAGATTTTCATTTGAGAACCCTTACTGCATTATTGTTCAACAGTTCATGGGGCAAAAGATACTTGTTTCTATTGTTGATTATTGTTGATGTTTCTGCAATGGTATCTTCTTCAAATAGCTAAATTACTTTTGTGGATTTATTGTGCTTGCCAGATGTGTTATGTTTGATTTTGAGGTTGCTGGAGTTCAAGACCTTGGCATGTTGGGTCGTGGTAGTGGTGAGGAGATAGGGACCTATGTGGAAAAACTTATGACAAGTGAGCATTTAGGCAATGTCATTGATATTTGTCCAGTAGGTGCACTCCTTCTAAGCCTTTTGCATTTATGGAATAATTAAGGCTCGAAATTGGGAAAAGAAAGCATTGATGTAACTGATGCGATTGGCTCCAACATTCGGATTGATAGTAGAGGGCCAGAGGTTGTGCGTATTGTGCCACGTCTCAATGAGGTATTTATCAAGGATGATCTTTTCCTTTTCGTTGGCACTCAGGTAACTTTGGGGTAATTGAATTTATCTAGTTCAACTTTACATATGTTAGCACTAGTAGCTTAACAGCAATACGATGCATTTTAATCATAAGGTGGTCACTAGTCATTCTCATTTTCCAACCAGACAATGCATTTCCTGTTTCCTGTCTCTCTTTTATCCCTAACTTGTCATTTTTTTCTTAGATGAAGTTACTTATCCGTCATAGGACCGGCTAATAGCAATTTTCGCTAATTGGCTAACTTATAAGTTATATATAACCATGAGTGATGACACTTTCTGCAGAAATAAGTGCATTGTTAGTTACATGTATAAACTAAATGAATCTTCATTCTCTTGTCAACTAGGGGAGTTTCTATGTTTGAGTGCCTCAATAATTTTTTCCAAAGAGACCTTTTGACAATCAGATGACTTAATTTGCAAGTTGTTTTGAACTTGTTAATTTCACTTGAGTAGCAGGATTATTGTGCATATATTCTACCTCTCATCATCATCATCATCATGCTTCTATCAAGTTATATGGATATGTATAGTTTTACCTCTCATCGTCATGCTTAATAAATGTCTTTCATAAGTTTCACATGCTCTTTTTACTATTATGTAAGAACATTTGATATAATTTAAAGCCTTTTAGCTCAAATGGTCGAGCCCTGTGTTCAAACACAAAGATGCAGGTTCAAATCCCGCACAGGCTACGGTAATTAAAAAACTGCAAATATGCCATTTAACATCGGGTAAAAGCTATCTTTAAAAAAAATTCGATGTCTATGTGGGTGATGTAAAAACTCAAAAGGTTTTTACATCGGCTATAACCCGATGTCTATATTTTATAATCAATGTTATAGGACAACAAAGACATCGGATTTAAAAATATAAACGATGTTATAATATACACATACATCGAGTTCTAGCCGATGTGAAAAACTTTTGACTTTTTACATCACCCACATAGACATCGATTTTTTTTTTAAAGACATCGACTATTATCCGATGTCAAATGACATATTTCTAGTAGTGTGAAAAGTTAAAAAAGAGGTATGTGGAACTTCATAAAGAAGTGCAGGCGCAAAGAGAGGCTATGGCGGTTATGAAGAAAGCACATGATCACTTGAAAACTTGTCTGGATGTCACCATCTCCCGCGTCAAAGAACTTGAGGCCGCGGAAGGGTGTTCGCGGGAACTTCTTCAAGCCAAGCAGGCCAGCATCGATAAGTTGGAAGAAGATTTTTTCATCCTTCGTGAGGAGCAAGTTATTACTAAACAGAAACTTGACAACATCAAGGCGCGCTCAGACCTTCAATGTGGCCCTTCAATGGCTTCAAAGTCCCGAGGGTTTGGCTTACTTATCTTCCGCGTGGATTAAGACTGAGGCTGACGTATCTTTCATGTCTTCGGTTGCCAAATCTTGTCACCAGACTCCTAAAGGTGCCAAAGTTTTGAAAGATAAGTGTTTTAGCTATTTTCGGAAGGGAATGGTTGCGGGGATTAATTAGAGTGTGGTACATTTGGCGGCCAATCCCGGAGCTCCCCTAGAGGAGTTTGAGCCAAGCATGCTTAGTGTTGATTGGGGGCAATCAAAGGAGGAGATGATTGCGGAAGAGTCGTATTCTGAGGATGAAGATGCCGAGGACGCGGGTGATGAAGTTGGGAAGGTGGCCACCACCGAATGATCTTTGATGTCTTAGTTCTGGTTGAAAGAAACTTTTCTGGACTTAGAAATGTGTGTATGTTCCCTATTTTTGGCGCTCTAACGAGATACTTGTCATTTTTTGTGAATTTGGGTTTGAGATCTCTTTGGACAAAATTTGGTATTACTGTATATTTTTGCTCGTTAACGATGTATATTTTTGCTTGTTAATGCTCTGACCTTCTTCCAAGTGTTGAAAAGGTTAGTCCGAATGTACGAAGTCTTTTTCCACTTGTCGTTATGCCTCAAGATGGGGTTTTTCCTTTTTAAAGCCTCAAATCCTTTCATCCCCTTCACTGTTTCTTATGTGTTAACAACCAATTGTATTGGCGTACGCGTTATGTCTTCGGGAAGTTTCAACCCTTGGGCCTTTTTTCAAAAGATCGAGAATGTGGATCAGCTTTCTCGACTGGTGAGTTTCTTTTGCTTTCATTTGAAAAGCTTAGGCTTTCTTCATTGAGCTTTAATTTTGTACGCGCGCAGGTTATGCCTCCTCAATTTGAAGCTGAATATGGTCCGCTTCTGCCCCGATGGGCTTTTCTCTCATCGTATCTTGTCCGCGACTTTGTAGTGGATGTGTCCTGGAGTGAGAACGGTCTTTTTCAGATCGACAGCGGTTGGGACGAGTTTCTTATCCTTCATCATCTTAGGATAGGGAGTGCCATGATGTTTTTTCACAGGGGTAACGTCTCTTTCAAAGTTTGCCCTCGTCGCGAGATTAGGAATGATTATGAGACTAATCCTAGCTCAATTTCTTCCTCGTATAGTTCAAATTGAGCTTGTTCCGCGCCATGCTTTGAGAGTTTGTAATTTGTTTATGGATTATGTTCCTACGGGTGATTTGAAAGGGGAAACCACGATTTCCCTTCACTACTTATCATATCTTTGTGATTTTTAAATAAACATAAAGGGGGATATTTTATTATTCATAATACGAAGTAGCATGCAGAAACCTTCCTAGAGGTTAGATCCTTTTAAACCTGATACATCGTACTAGAGATGGTAACGCGGCAGATAAAATAGAAGCTTAAGGGCATCCTACTTCATCCTACTTCTCCATTTTCCTCGCTATTAGGACTGACGACATCGACTTCAAAGATGGAGTCTCCCATGTAGGTGAAAATCAGAGCTGATCCTACATTGACTCGCTTTGCTTGTGTGAAGTCGCGCCATCCCTGTGTTAACCAGAAGAGGCCGCCTCCATCTCTTTCTACCTTTACTTCGTGTTCCTGGTTGGAGCGAGACCAGAGCCTGCCTTTAGTGTGAGCATCTTCATCGATTAGGACATACATGAGTGGGAGCCGAAGTGTTTGAAGTTGCTCCTCCCTCATGATGACCCTATAGAAAGCCCTCGGTGGCAACCCTGGATCCATTTTGTTTTAAGATGTTTAACATTTTGGGTCATTCTGGCGTGCTTTATATTCGCTGAGTGAGGCTTTCTCGCCCTCGGTCTTATCGCCTTTTATTTAAAAGCAATTTAGTTTTTCTTTTCCAGCTTACTTTTGGTTGCTTAAAAGGCCTCTTCTAAGAGGTTTGTTGGGTTTCGGCGGGATAGTCAATGAAATTAACTTTGAATTTAGATAAAAAAGGACGTGTGCCCTGGGTGACTGTGTCACCTGTTGCACGTCATGCATGCAACTCTTCCCTCTTTACTTGACTGCTTCCTCGTGAGTGATGAGACAAGAGAGGAAGAACTTATTGTTTTCCTCCATCTTTTCTCGAGATGCGGGGATCCATTATAGTTCCTCCTTTAGCATTTAGGGCTGACATGGTTTTTGGGCGAGAACCTCGATGGGCTTTCTTCCAAGCAATTGACTATCCCGAACAGTTCTTGCGCTTGGTAGGATTTTTATATCAAATTTCCATATCCCCTTTATGAATTCTTTCTTTGCTTTTATCTTTTCCTACTTTTCAGCTGCTACCACTTAGGTTTGAGGAAGTGTATGCGGATGTTATCCCTAGTCGAGTTTTACTTCCTTCTCATGTGTTGCGTAATTTTCCCGGTTTGCGTAGAACGTCATGATAGTGGTCTTCTCTACTTTGGACGCGGATGGAAAGATTTTGTAGAGTCGCACGATTTTTAGAGGGGGGCTTCTATGATATTTTCTCACATGGGAGAGGCGTGTTTTGATGTTCAGGTGGTGGACTCACGCGGAGGTGAGCGCGAGACTAATCATGATGATCCTTCTCCCCACGGCTCAACCTCGAACGGTTTTTAGGCTCGGTCCTTTAGGATAGTTTAATGGAACAAAGCTTAGAGCTCGTTCATCAACCTTACTTAGCCCGAGGATGTGTTTGCAGTTCTTTAACACTCGTTTTAGCTCTCGAACTAATCTATTTTCGGATGCGAGTCGCCTTTTTCTAAGTAGGAGTAATCAAAAGATTGGCTACAATCTTTATTTATTGCAAAAAAATTTGATCTTTGCTCCAGGGAATTTTCAAGGTCATGCATGCTAACCATATGAATGATTTTAGTCTTTCGATGCTACTTTGTCGTGATGTGTTATTTACGGGTTTTCTGAATTTTTCAGCAATAGTGTTCATTGTCGCCTCATGCATGGCGCGCCTGCGGTTAGGTTTAGTGATTGACCCTTCGAACTTATTGATCTCTCGTCCCTGCCTCTGACATGTGTTCAGTTTTGTTTGAATGTCCTATAAAAGAGAGAGTATAGGGGGAGAGGTGCTTAAACTTGATGTTTTGCCTTCAACATGCCTTCTCCCACCAGTCCGTCTTGGTCATTTTTTGAGCGCATCAATTTTCCCGAGCAACTCTTCCGGTTGGTTAGTTTCTTGTTGCCGTTATGTTTTGATCTGATCATATTACCATATGAGCATGAGTCACATGAAATCTCAATTGAGATTACACCTTGGCGATACATTGGGGTTTTGGATCCACCGGACTGTAGAAAATTTCAATTGAAGCGTATGAGACCTGGTTGGAAAGCTATTTTAAGTGGCTACAACTTCCATGAAGACTACATTTGCTCAATCAGCCTCGAAGATGACCGAAATTGTTGTTCTCTACGACAGTATGAAATCTGACAGCTAGTCGGAAATGCAATAAATGAAGACGGAATGCATTCAATTAAGTCGGATTAAATGACGGGGCTTTAGGGATTTCCGACCTTCCATCTCTTTGATGGCCACAATCAAGCAAGACCATTCCTTTCCCCTTCCCTAGGAGCCGGTCCCCCTTTTCCCTTCCCTCTTTGCTTTTCCTTATGTTTTCCTATATATATTGTAAGAATAAGGCTATTGAAAAAAAAGTTGAATTTGAATGAACAAAACCCTCTTTGTGTTTTCACAAATCAGATTTAGTGCGATTCTAAATCGATCTCTCTTAGGCGCGATACCTACGAGAAAGTTGTCCTAGGCGCGATACCGACGACAACAAGGATCAACAACACCCGAAGTGCGATTCGGAGGGTGTCTTTGGTCGAGTGTTGGAGATTCTAAGGGCGCGATACCCTCGGGATCTTGCATCACATATCCTTCAACCCTCATCCCCTACTTTACCACCATTCTAAGGCTTTCCACAACCCCATCATCACCCACAAACCACCCCCAAAACGTCACTGAAGGCAGCCCCTCAATCCCTCTCAAAAACAGCCCCGTTTGGAATTGTTCGGCACAGGCGACGTCTCGGTAAAACGCGATTTCCCGCTTTGCCTGACCTCCGATTGCCAAGATCTACCATAATCCGTGACCGAGACTTCAAGAGCTACAAATCTAGTACTCGCACGTCCCCATAAGCCAAGCGAAACGACGGGAAATTGATATTCTTTGCTGACTGATCTGCTGCTCCAGAAACTGATCAAGGCTCCCCGACCTCTTGGAACTCTTGTCGCCGATCCTCTTGCTCGAGCCCGGGCCCGAGCACACCATGTTTGGCGGATGAGTTGGGTCCAGATCTCCCTAAGAACATTCTTTTGTCCACTAGGATTCTCCACGACTATTCGGTGGAAGTCATACGCGGCGATTATGGAGTCCCCTTTCTGAGAGGCGGTTGGAATGATTTTGCTGAGTCAGACAGCATTAATGTTGGTTCCTCCGTGACTTTCATTAATAAAGGAGAAAACCGCTTTGATGCTCACATTTTAGATGTTGTGGGAGACGAAGTGGATGCTGAGTGGGCCTCGCCAGAATCAGGGGGTCCACCTTTGAATGGATTCCACTTGAGTCAAGGCAGAACTCGTCAGATCCTAGCCAGGCCAGGCGGGCATAAGCTAATGCTTGTATGTTCCCTTTACAAGTGAACAATGTCTTTGAATATGCGGGTGTACTTTCGCCACTTGTTGCTTATTTTATATTTAGTTGTTAGATTATGGCCACAACTTTCAACATTCAATAAAGAGTCCAGGCGCTTTAAAAGTTTTATGAGAAATTACTTTTTGAAATATTTTGACCGGAGATCTGACGCGGAGTCAGAGCTTCAGCGTATTTGGGTTTTATTGAAGAACACCTCTCCAAAGGTTGTTTTAATCAAAGGTCCATTATGGAGTTACGTTTCAATATAATTAGGGCTTAATTAAATATCATCTCCGAGAATGTAGCTTTGATCGGAGGCCCGTCGCGAAGCCAAGCTCCTGAGTCTTTGGGACATAATAACGCTTCATCTATGAGAATGCAGCTTCGATCAGAGGCCCGACGCGGAGCCAAGCTCCTGCGTCTTTGGAACTTAATAACACTTAATCTCTGAGAATGCAGCTTCAATCAGAGGCCCGACGCGGAGCCAAGCTCCTGCGGCTTTGGGCCTTAATAACACTTCATCTCCGAGAATGCACCTTCGATCAGAGGCACGGCGCGAAGCCAAACTCCTGCGTCATTGGGACTTAATAAAACGTCATCTCCGAGAATGCAGCTTCGATCGGAGGCCCGACAGGGAGCCAAGCTCCTGCGTCTTTGGAACTTAATAACACTTCATTTCCGAGAACGTAACTTCAATCGGAGGCCCAACGCAGAGCCAAGCTCCTGCGTCTTTGGGACATAATAACACTTCATCTCCGAGAATGCAGCTTCGATCGGAGGCCCGACGCGGAGCCAAGCTCCTGCGTCTTTGGGACTTAATAACACTTCATCTCTGAGAATACAGCTTCGATCGGAGGCCCGACGCGGAGAAGAGCTTCTGCCTCTTTGGGACTTAATAATACTTCATCTCCGAGAATGCAGCTTCGATCAGAGGCCCGACACGGAGCCAAGCTTCTGCCTCTTTGGGACTTAATAATACTTCATCTCCGAGAATGCAGCTTCGATCAGAGGCCCGACACGGAGCCAAGCTCCTGCGTCTTTGGGACTTAATAACACTTCATCTCCGAGAATGCAGCTTCGATCGGAGGCCCGACGCGGAGACAAGCTTCTGCCTCTTTGGGACTTAACAATACTTCATCTCCGAGAATGCAGCTTCCATCAGAGGCCCGACGTGGAGCCAAGCTCCTGCGTCTTTGGGACTTAATAACACTTCATCTCCGAGAATGCACCTTCGATCAGAGGCCCGACGCGAAGTCAAGCTCCTGCGGCTTTGGGCCTTATTAACACTTCATCTCCGAGAATGCACCTTCGATCAGAGGCCCGACGCGAAGCGAAACTCCTGCGTTGTTGGGACTTAATAAAACGTCATCTCCGAGAATGCAGCTTCGATCGGAGGCCCAACGGGGAGCCAAGCTCCTGCGTCTTTGGAACTTAATAACACTTCATCTCCGAGAATGTAACTTCAATCGGAGGCCCAACGCAGAGCCAAGCTCCTGCGTCTTTGGGACATAATAACACTTCATCTCCGAGAATGCAGCTTCGATCGGAGGCCCGACGCGGAGCCAAGCTCCTGCGTCTTTGGGACTTAATAACACTTCATCTCCGAGAATACAGCTTCGATCGGAGGCCCGACGCGGAGACAAGCTTCTGCCTCTTTGGGACTTAATAGTACTTCATCTCCGAGAATGCAGCTTCGATCAGAGGCCCGACACGGAGCCAAGCTCCTGCGTCTTTGGGACATAATAACACTTCATCTCCGAGAATGCAGCTTCGATCGGAGGCCCGACGCGGAGACAAGCTTCTGCCTCTTTGGGACTTAATAATACTTCATCTCCGAGAATGCAGCTTCGATTAGAGGCCCGACGCGGAGCCAAGCTCCTGCGTCTTTGGGACTTAATAACACTTCATCTCCGAGAATGCACCTTCGATCAGAGGCCCGACGCGAAGTCAAGCTCTTGCGTCTTTGGGACTTAATAAAACGGCATCTCCGAGAATGCAGCTTCGATCGGAGGCCCGACGGGGCGCCAAGCTCCTGCGTCTTTGGGACTTAATAACACTTCATCTCCGAGAATGCAGCTTGAATCGGAGACCCGACGTGGAGCCAAGCTCCTGAGTCTTTGGGACTTAATAACAATTCATCTCCGAGAATGCAACTTCGATCGGAGGCCCGACGTGGAGTCAAGCTCCTGCGTCTCTAGGACTTAATAACAATTCATCTCCGAGAATGCAGCTTCGATCGGAGGCCCGATATAGAGCCAAGCTCATGCGTCTTTGGGACTTAATAACACTTCATCTCCGAGAATGCAGCTTCGATTGGAGGCCCGACGCGGAGCCAAGCTCCTGCCTCTTTGGGACTTAATAACACATCATCTCCGAGAATGCAGCTTCGATCAGAGGCCCTACGCAGAGCCAAGCTCCTGCGACTTTGGGACTTAATAACACTTCATCTCCGAGAATGCACCTTCGATCAGAGGCCCGCCGCGAAGCCAAACTCCTGCGTCTTTGGGACTTAATAAAACGTCATCTCCGAGAATGCAGCTTCGATCGGAGGCCCGACGGGGAGCCAAGGTCCTGCGTCTTTTGAACTTAATAACACTTCATCTCCGAGAACGTAACTTCAATCGGAGGCCCAACGCAGAGCCAAGCTCCTGCGTCTTTGGGACATAATAACACTTCATCTCCGAGAATGCAGCTTCGATCGGAGGCCCGACGCGGAGACAAGCTTCTGCCTCTTTGGGACTTAATAATACTTCATCTCCGAGAATGCAGCTTCGATCAGAGGCCCGACGCGGAGCCAAGCTCCTGCGTCTTTGGGACTTAATAACACTTCATCTCCGAGAACGGAACTTCAATCGGAGGCCCAACGCAGAGCCAAGCTCCTGCGTCTTTGGGACATAATAACACTTCATCTCCGAGAATGCAGCTTCGATCGGAGGCCCGACGCGGAGCCAAGCTCCTGCGTCTTTGGGACTTAATAACACTTCATCTCGGAGAATACAGCTTCGATCGGAGGCCCGACGCGGAGACAAGCTTCTGCCTCTTAGGGACTTAATAATACTTCATCTCCGAGAATGCAGCTTCGATCAGAGGCCCGACACGGAGCCAAGCTTCTGCCTCTTTGGGACTTAATAATACTTCATCTCCGAGAATGCAGCTTCGATCAAAGGCCCGACACGGAGCCAAGCTCCTCCGTCTTTGGGACTTAATAACACTTCATCTCCGAGAATGCAGCTTCGATCGGAGGCCTGACGCGGAGACAAGCTTCTGCCTCTTTGGGACTTAACAATACTTCATCTCCGAGAATGCAGCTTCCATCAGAGGCCCGACGCGGAAAGAAGCTCCTGCGTCTTTGGGACTTAATAACACTTCATCTCCGAGAATGCAGCTTCGATCAGAGGCCCGACGCGAAGTCAAGCTCCTGCGGCTTTGGGCCTTATTAACACTTCATCTCCAAGAATGCACCTTCGATCAGAGGCCCGACGCGAAGCCAAACTCCTGCGTCGTTGGGACTTAATAAAACGTCATCTCCGAGAATGCAGCTTCGATCGGAGGCCCAACGGATAGCCAAGCTCCTGCGTGTTTGGAACTTAATAACACTTCATCTCCGAGAATGTAACTTCAATCGGAGGCCCAACGCAGAGCCAAGCTCCTGCGTCTTTGGGACATAATAACACTTCATCTCCGAGAATGCAGCTTCGATCGGAGGCCCGACGCGGAGCCAAGCTCCTGCGTCTTTGGGACTTAATAACACTTCATCTCCGAGAATACAGCTTCGATCGGAGGCCCGACGCGGAGACAAGCTTCTTCCTCTTTGGGACTTAATAATACTTCATCTCCGAGAATGCAGCTTCGATCAGAGGCCCGACACGGAGCCAAGCTCCTGCGTCTTTGGGACATAATAACACTTCATCTCCGAGAATGCAGCTTCGATCGGAGGCCCGACGCGGAGACAAGCTTCTGCCTCTTTGGGACTTAATAATACTTCATCTCCGAGAATGAAGCTTCGATCAGAGGCCCGACGCGGAGCCAAGCTCCTGCGTCTTTGGGACTTAATAACACTTCATCTCCGAGAATGCACCTTCGATCAGAGGCCCGAGGCGAAGTCAAGCTCCTGCGTCTTTGGGACTTAATAAAACGGCATCTCCGAGAATGCAGCTTCGATCAGAGGCCCGACGGGGAGCCAAGCTCCTGCGTCTTTGGGACTTAATAACACTTCATCTCTGAGAATGCAGCTTGAATCGGAGACCCGACGTGGAGCCAAGCTCCTGAGTCTTTGGGACTTAATAACAATTCATCTCCGAGAATGCAACTTCGATCGGAGGCCCGACGTGGAGTCAAGCTCCTGCGTCTCTGGGACTTAATAACAATTCATCTCCGAGAATGCAGCTTCGATCAGAGGCCCGACGTAGAGCCAAGCTCATGCGTCTTTGGGACTTAATAACACTTCATCTCCGAGAATGCAGCTTCGATCAGAGGCCTGACGCGGAGACAAGCTTCTGCCTCTTTGGGACTTAACAATACTTCATCTCCGAGAATGCAGCTTCCATCAGAGGCCCGACGCGGAAAGAAGCTCCTGCCTCTTTGGGACTTAATAACACATCATCTCCGAGAATGCAGCTTCGATCAGAGGCCCTATGCGGAGCCAAGCTCCTGCGACTTTGGGACTTAATAACACTTCATCTCCGAGAATGCACCTTCGATCAGAGGCCCGACACGGAGCCAAGCTCCTCCGTCTTTGGGACTTAATAACACTTCATCTCCGAGAATGCAGCTTCGATCGGAGGCCTGACGCGGAGACAAGCTTCTGCCTCTTTGGGACTTAACAATACTTCATCTCCGAGAATGCAGCTTCCATCAGAGGCCCGACGCGGAAAGAAGCTCCTGCCTCTTTGGGACTTAATAACACATCATCTCCGAGAATGCAGCTTCGATCAGAGGCCCTATGCGGAGCCAAGCTCCTGCGACTTTGGGACTTAATAACACTTCATCTCCGAGAATGCACCTTCGATCAGAGGCCCGCCGCGAAGCCAAACTCCTGCGTCGTTGGGACTTAATAAAACGTCATCTCCGAGAATGCAGCTTCGATCGGAGGACCGACGGGGAGCCAAGCTCCTGCGTGTTTGGAACTTAATAACACTTCATCTCCGAGAATGTAACTTCAATCGGAGGCCCAACGCAGAGCCAAGCTCCTGCGTCTTTGGGACATAATAACACTTCATCTCCGAGAATGCAGCTTCGATCGGAGGCCCGACGCGGAGCCAAGCTCCTGCGTCTTTGGGACTTAATAACACTTCATCTCCGAGAATACAGCTTCGATCGGAGGCCCGACGCGGAGACAAGCTTCTTCCTCTTTGGGACTTAATAATACTTCATCTCCGAGAATGCAGCTTCGATCAGAGGCCCGACACGGAGCCAAGCTCCTGCGTCTTTGGGACATAATAACACTTCATCTCCGAGAATGCAGCTTCGATCGGAGGCCCGACGCGGAGACAAGCTTCTGCCTCTTTGGGACTTAATAATACTTCATCTCCGAGAATGCAGCTTCGATCAGAGGCCCGACGCGGAGCCAAGCTCCTGCGTCTTTGGGACTTAATAACACTTCATCTCCGAGAATGCACCTTCGATCAGAGGCCCGCCGCGAAGCCAAACTCCTGCGTCTTTGGGACTTAATAAAACGTCATCTCCGAGAATGCAGCTTCGATCGGAGGCCCGACGGGGAGCCAAGCTCCGGTGTCTTTTGAACTTAATAACACTTCATCTCCAAGAACGTAACTTCAATCGGAGGCCCAACGCAGAGTCAAGCTCCTGCGTCTTTGGGACATAATAACACTTCATCTCCGAGAATGCAGCTTCGATCGGAGGCCCGACGCGGAGCCAAGCTCCTGCGTCTTTGGGACTTAATAACACTTCATCTCCGAGATTGCAGCTTCGATCAGAGGCCCGACGCGGAGACAAGCTTCTGCCTCTTTGGGACTTAATAATATTTCATCTCCGAGAATGCAGCTTCGATCAGAGGCCCGACGCGGAGCCAAGCTCCTGCGTCTTTGGGACTTAGTAACACTTCATCTCCGAGAATGCAGCTTCAATCGGAAGCCCGATGCGGAGAAAAGCTTCTGCCTCTTTGGGACTTAATAATACTTCATCTCCGAGAATGCAGCTTCGATAAGAGGCCCGACGCGGAGCCAAGCTCCTGCGTCTTTGGGATTTAATAACACTTCATCTCCGAGAATGCACCTTCGATTGGAGGCTTGACGCGAAGTCAAGCTCCTGCGTCTTTGGGACTTAATAAAACGGCATCTCCGAGAATGCAGCTTCGATCAGAGGCCCGACGGGGAGCCAAGCTTCTGCGTCTTTGGGACTTAATAACACTTCATCTCCGAGAATGCAGCTTGAATCGGAGACCCGACGTGGAGCCAAGCTCCCAAGTCTTTGGGACTTAATAACAATTCATCTCTGAGAATGCAGCTTCGATCGGAGGCCCGACGCGGAGCCAAGCTCCTGCGTCTTTGGGACTTAATAACACTTCATCTCCGAGAATGCAGCTTCAATCGGAGGCCCGATGCGGAGACAAGCTTCTGCCTCTTTGGGACTTAATAATACTTCATCTCCGAGAATGCAGCTTCGATCAGAGGCCCGACGCGGAGCCAAGCTCCTGCGTCTTTGGGATTTAATAACACTTCATCTCCGAGAATGCACCTTCGATCAGAGGCCCGACGCGAAGTCAAGCTCCTGCGTCTTTAGGACTTAATAAAACGGCATCTCCGAGAATGCAGCTTCGATCGGAGGCCCGACGGGGAGCCAAGCTCCTGCGTCTTTGGGACTTAATAACACTTCATCTCCGAGAATGCAGCTTGAATCGGAGACCCGACGTGGAGCCAAGCTCCTGAGTCTTTGGGACTTAATAACAATTCATCTCTGAGAATGCAGCTTCGATCGGAGGCCCGATGCGGAGCCAAGCTCATGCGTCTTTGGGACTTAATAACACTTCATCTCCGAGAATGCATCTTCGATCGGAGGCCCGACACGGAGCCAAGCTCCTGTCTCATTGGGACTGAATAACAATTCATCTCCGAGAATGCAGCTTCGATCGGAGGCCCGACGCGGAGCAAAGCTCCTGCGTCTCTGGGACTTAATAACACTTCATCTCCGAGAATGCAGCTTCGATCGGAGGCCCGACGCGGAGCCAAGCTCCTGCCTCTTTGGGACTTAATAACACTTCATCTCCGAGAATGCAGCTTCGATCAGAGGCCCGACGCGGAGCCAAGCTCCTGCGGCTTTGGGCCTTAATAACACTTCATCTCCGAGAATGCAGCTTCGATCAGAGGCCCGACGCGAAGCCAAACTCCTGCGTCGGTGGGACTTAATAAAACGTCATCTTCGAGAATGCAGCTTCGATCGGAGGCCCGACGGGGAGCCAAGCTCCTGCGTCTTTGGAACTTAATAACACTTCATCTCCGAGAACGCAACTTCAATCGGAGGCCCAACGCAAAGCCAAGCTCCTGAGTCTTTGGGACTTAATAACAATTCATCTCCGAGAATGCAGCTTCGATCGGAGGCCCGACGCGGAGCCAAGATCCTGCGTCATTGGGACTTAATAACACTTCATCTCCGAGAATGCAGCTTCGATCGGAGGCCCGACGCAGAGACAAGCTTCTGCCTCTTTGGGACTTAATAATACTTCATCTCCGAGAATGCAGCTTCGATCAGAGGCCCGACGCGGAGCCAAGCTCCTGCGTCTTTGGGACTTAATAACACTTCATCTCCGAGAATGCAGCTTCAATCGGAGGCCCGATGCAGAGACAAGCTCCTGCGTCTTTGGGACATAATAATACTTCATCTCCGAGAATGCAGCTTCGATCGGAGGCCCGACGCGGAGCAAAGCTCCTGCGTCTCTGGGACTTAATAACACTTGATCTCCGAGAATGCAGCTTCGATCGGAGGCCCGACGCGGAGCCAAGCTCCTGCCTCTTTGGGACTTAATAAAACGGCATCTCCGAGAATGCAGCTTCGATCAAAGGCCCGACGCGGAGCCAAGCTCCTGCGTCTTTGGGACTTAATAACACTTCATCTCCGAGAATGCAGCTTGAATCGGAGACCCGACGTGGAGCCAAGCTCCTGAGTCTTTGGGACTTAATAACAATTCATCTCTGAGAATGCAGCTTCGATCGGAGGCCCGACGCGGAGCCAAGCTCCTGCGTCTTTGGGACTTAATAACACTTCATCTCCGAGAATGCAGCTTCGATCGGAGGCCCAACGCAAAGCCAAGCTCCCGTCTCTTTGGGACTTAATAATACTTCATCTCCGAGAATGCAGCTTCGATCAGAGGCCCGACGCGGAGCCAAGCTCCTGCGTCTTTGGGACTTAATAACACTTCATCTCCGAGAATGCAGCTTCACTCGGAGGCCCGATGCGGAGACAAGCTCCTGCGTCTTTGGGACATAATAATACTTCATCTCCGAGAATGCAGCTTCGATCGGAGGCCCGACGTGGAGCAAAGCTCCTGCGTCTCTGGGACTTAATAACACTTCATCTCCGAGAATGCAGCTTCGATCGGAGGCCCGACGCGGAGCCAAGCTCCTGCCTCTTTGGGACTTAATAAAACGGCATCTCCGAGAATGCAGCTTCAATCAAAGGCCCGATGCGGAGCCAAGCTCCTGCGTCTTTGGGACTTAATAACACTTCATCTCCGAGAATGCAGCTTGAATCGAAGACCCGACGTGAAGCCAAGCTCCTGAGTCTTTGGGACTTAATAACAATTCATCTATGAGAATACAGCTTCGATCGGAGGCCCGACGCGGAGCCAAGCTCCTGCGTCTTTGGGACTTAATAACACTTCATCTCCGAGAATGCAGCTTCAATCAGAGGGCCAACGCGGAGCCAAGCTCCTGCGTCTTTGGGACATAATAACACTTCATCTCCGAGAATGCAGCTTCGATCGGAGGCCCGACGCGGAGAAAAGCTCCTGCGTCTTTGGGACATAATAACACTTCATCTCCGAGAATGCAGCTTCGATCGGAGGCCCGACGCGGAGCCAAGCTCCTGCCTCTTTGGGACTTAATAAAACGGCATCTCCGAGAATGCAGCTTCGATCAAAGGCCCGACGCGGAGCAAAGCTCCTGCGTCTTTGGGACTTAATAACACTTTATCTCCGAGAATGCAGCTTCGATCAAAGGCCCGACGCAAAGCCAAACTCCTGCGTCGTTGGGACTTAATAAAACGTCATCTCCGAGAATGCAGCTTCGATCGGAGGCCCGACGGGGAGCCAAGCTCCTGCGTCTTTGGAACTTAATAACACTTCATCTCCGAGAACGTAACTTCAATCGGAGGCCCAACGCAAAGCCATGCTCCTGCGTCTTTGGGACATAATAACACTTCATCTCCGAGAATGCAGCTTCGATCGGAGGCCCGACGCGGAGCCAAGCTCCTGCGTCTTTGGGACTTAATAACACTTCATCTTCGAGAATGCAGCTTCGATCGGAGGCCCGACGCGGAGACAAGCTTCTGCCTCTTTGGGACTTAATAACACATCATCTCCGAGAATGCAGCTTCGATCAGAGGCCCTACGCAGAGCCAAGCTCCTGCGACTTTGGGACTTAATAACACTTCATCTCCGAGAATGCACCTTCGATCAGAGGCCCGCCGCGAAGCCAAACTCCTGCGTCTTTGGGACTTAATAAAACGTCATCTCCGAGAATGCAGCTTCGATCGGAGGCCCGACGGGGAGCCAAGCTCCTGCGTCTTTTGAACTTAATAACACTTCATCTCCGAGAACGTAACTTCAATCGGAGGCCCAACGCAGAGCCAAGCTCCTGCGTCTTTGGGACATAATAACACTTCATCTCCGAGAATGCAGCTTCGATCGGAGGCCCGACGCGGAGACAAGCTTCTGCCTCTTTGGGACTTAATAATACTTCATCTCCGAGAATGCAGCTTCGATCAAAGGCCCGACGCGGAGCCAAGCTCCTGCGTCTTTGGGACTTAATAACACTTCATCTCCGAGAATGGAACTTCAATCGGAGGCCCAACGCAGAGCCAAGCTCCTGCGTCTTTGGGACATAATAACACTTCATCTCCGAGAATGCAGCTTCGATCGGAGGCCCGACGCGGAGCCAAGCTCCTGCGTCTTTGGGACTTAATAACACTTCATCTCGGAGAATACAGCTTCGATCGGAGGCCCGACGCGGAGACAAGCTTCTGCCTCTTAGGGACTTAATAATACTTCATCTCCGAGAATGCAGCTTCGATCAGAGGCACGACACGGAGCCAAGCTTCTGCCTCTTTGGGACTTAATAATACTTCATCTCCGAGAATGCAGCTTCGATCAGAGGCCCGACACGGAGCCAAGCTCCTCCGTCTTTGGGACTTAATAACACTTCATCTCCGAGAATGCAGCTTCGATCGGAGGCCTGACGCGGAGACAAGCTTCTGCCTCTTTGGGACTTAACAATACTTCATCTCCGAGAATGCAGCTTCCATCAGAGGCCCGACGCGGAAAGAAGCTCCTGCGTCTTTGGGACTTAATAACACTTCATCTCCGAGAATGCAGCTTCGATCAGAGGCCCGACGCGAAGTCAAGCTCCTGCGGCTTTGGGCCTTATTAACACTTCATCTCCAAGAATGCACCTTCGATCAGAGGCCCGACGCGAAGCCAAACTCCTGCGTCGTTGGGACTTAATAAAACGTCATCTCCGAGAATGCAGCTTCGATCGGAGGCCCAACGGATAGCCAAGCTCCTGCGTGTTGGGAACTTAATAACACTTCATCTCCGAGAATGTAACTTCAATCGGAGGCCCAACGCAGAGCCAAGCTCCTGCGTCTTTGGGACATAATAACACTTCATCTCCGAGAATGCAGCTTCGATCGGAGGCCCGACGCGGAGCCAAGCTCCTGCGTCTTTGGGACTTAATAACACTTCATCTCCGAGAATACAGCTTCGATCGGAGGCCCGACGCGGAGACAAGCTTCTTCCTCTTTGGGACTTAATAATACTTCATCTCCGAGAATGCAGCTTCGATCAGAGGCCCGACACGGAGCCAAGCTCCTGCGTCTTTGGGACATAATAACACTTCATCTCCGAGAATGCAGCTTCGATCGGAGGCCCGACGCGGAGACAAGCTTCTGCCTCTTTGGGACATAATAATACTTCATCTCCGAGAATGAAGCTTCGATCAGAGGCCCGACGCGGAGCCAAGCTCCTGCGTCTTTGGGACTTAATAACACTTCATCTCCGAGAATGCACCTTCGATCAGAGGCCCGAGGCGAAGTCAAGCTCCTGCGTCTTTGGGACTTAATAAAACGGCATCTCCGAGAATGCAGCTTCGATCAGAGGCCCGACGGGGAGCCAAGCTCCTGCGTCTTTGGGACTTAATAACACTTCATCTCTGAGAATGCAGCTTGAATCGGAGACCCGACGTGGAGCCAAGCTCCTGAGTCTTTGGGACTTAATAACAATTCATCTCCGAGAATGCAACTTCGATCGGAGGCCCGACGTGGAGTCAAGCTCCTGCGTCTCTGGGACTTAATAACAATTCATCTCCGAGAATGCAGCTTCGATCAGAGGCCCGACGTAGAGCCAAACTCATGCGTCTTTGGGACTTAATAACACTTCATCTCCGAGAATGCAGCTTCGATCAGAGGCCCGACGCGGAGCGAAGCTCCTGCCTCTTTGGGACTTAATAACACATCATCTCCGAGAATGCAGCTTCGATCAGAGGCCCTATGCGGAGCCAAGCTCCTGCGACTTTGGGACTTAATAACACTTCATCTCCGAGAATGCACCTTCGATCAGAGGCCCGCCGCGAAGCCAAACTCCTGCGTCGTTGGGACTTAATAAAACGTCATCTCCGAGAATGCAGCTTCGATCGGAGGACCGACGGGGAGCCAAGCTCCTGCGTGTTTGGAACTTAATAACACTTCATCTCCGAGAATGTAACTTCAATCGGAGGCCCAACGCAGAGCCAAGCTCCTGCGTCTTTGGGACATAATAACACTTCATCTCCGAGAATGCAGCTTCGATCGGAGGCCCGACGCGGAGCCAAGCTCCTGCGTCTTTGGGACTTAATAACACTTCATCTCCGAGAATACAGCTTCGATCGGAGGCCCGACGCGGAGACAAGCTTCTTCCTCTTTGGGACTTAATAATACTTCATCTCCGAGAATGCAGCTTCGATCAGAGGCCCGACACGGAGCCAAGCTCCTGCGTCTTTGGGACATAATAACACTTCATCTCCGAGAATGCAGCTTCGATCGGAGGCCCGACGCGGAGACAAGCTTCTGCCTCTTTGGGACTTAATAATACTTCATCTCCGAGAATGCAGCTTCGATCAGAGGCCCGACGCGGAGCCAAGCTCCTGCGTCTTTGGGACTTAATAACACTTCATCTCCGAGAATGCACCTTCGATCAGAGGCCCGCCGCGAAGCCAAACTCCTGCGTCTTTGGGACTTAATAAAACGTCATCTCCGAGAATGCAGCTTCGATCGGAGGCCCGACGGGGAGCCAAGCTCCGGTGTCTTTTGAACTTAATAACACTTTATCTCCAAGAACGTAACTTCAATCGGAGGCCCAACGCAGAGTCAAGCTCCTGCGTCTTTGGGACATAATAACACTTCATCTCCGAGAATGCAGCTTCGATCGGAGGCCCGACACGGAGCCAAGCTCCTGCGTCTTTGGGACTTAATAACACTTCATCTCCGAGATTGCAGCTTCGATCAGAGGCCCGACGCGGAGACAAGCTTCTGCCTCTTTGGGACTTAATAATATTTCATCTCCGAGAATGCAGCTTCGATCAGAGGCCCGACGCGGAGCCAAGCTCCTGCGTCTTTGGGACTTAGTAACACTTCATCTCCGAGAATGCAGCTTCAATCGGAGGCCCGATGCGGAGAAAAGCTTCTGCCTCTTTGGGACTCAATAATACTTCATCTCCGAGAATGCAGCTTCGATAAGAGGCCCGACGCGGAGCCAAGCTCCTGCGTCTTTGGGATTTAATAACACTTCATCTCCGAGAATGCACCTTCGATTGGAGGCTTGACGCGAAGTCAAGCTCCTGCGTCTTTGGGACTTAATAAAACGGCATCTCCGAGAATGCAGCTTCGATCAGAGGCCCGACGGGGAGCCAAGCTTCTGCGTCTTTGGGACTTAATAACACTTCATCTCCGAGAATGCAGCTTGAATCGGAGACCCGACGTGGAGCCAAGCTCCCAAGTCTTTGGGACTTAATAACAATTCATCTCTGAGAATGCAGCTTCGATCGGAGGCCCGACGCGGAGCCAAGCTCCTGCGTCTTTGGGACTTAATAACACTTCATCTCCGAGAATGCAGCTTCAATCGGAGGCCCGATGCGGAGACAAGCTTCTGCCTCTTTGGGACTTAATAATACTTCATCTCCGAGAATGCAGCTTCGATCAGAGGCCCGACGCGGAGCCAAGCTCCTGCGTCTTTGGGATTTAATAACACTTCATCTCCGAGAATGCACCTTCGATCAGAGGCCCGACGCGAAGTCAAGCTCCTGCGTCTTTAGGACTTAATAAAACGGCATCTCCGAGAATGCAGCTTCGATCGGAGGCCCGACGGGGAGCCAAGCTCCTGCGTCTTTGGGACTTAATAACACTTCATCTCCGAGAATGCAGCTTGAATCGGAGACCCGACGTGGAGCCAAGCTCCTGAGTCTTTGGGACTTAATAACAATTCATCTCTGAGAATGCAGCTTCGATCGGAGGCCCGATGCGGAGCCAAGCTCATGCGTCTTTGGGACTTAATAACACTTCATCTCCGAGAATGCATCTTCGATCGGAGGCCCGACACGGAGCCAAGCTCCTGTCTCATTGGGACTGAATAACAATTCATCTCCGAGAATGCAGCTTCGATCGGAGGCCCGACGCGGAGCAAAGCTCCTGCGTCTCTGGGACTTAATAACACTTCATCTCCGAGAATGCAGCTTCGATCGGAGGCCCGACGCGGAGCCAAGCTCCTGCCTCTTTGGGACTTAATAACACTTCATCTCCGAGAATGCAGCTTCGATCAGAGGCCCGACGCGGAGCCAAGCTCCTGCGGCTTTGGGCCTTAATAACACTTCATCTCCGAGAATGCAGCTTCGATCAGAGGCCCGACGCGAAGCCAAACTCCTGCGTCGGTGGGACTTAATAAAACGTCATCTTCGAGAATGCAGCTTCGATCGGAGGCCCGACGGGGAGCCAAGCTCCTGCGTCTTTGGAACTTAATAACACTTCATCTCCGAGAACGCAACTTCAATCGGAGGCCCAACGCAAAGCCAAGCTCCTGAGTCTTTGGGACTTAATAACAATTCATCTCCGAGAATGCAGCTTCGATCGGAGGCCCGACGCGGAGCCAAGATCCTGCGTCATTGGGACTTAATAACACTTCATCTCCGAGAATGCAGCTTCGATCGGAGGCCCGACGCAGAGACAAGCTTCTGCCTCTTTGGGACTTAATAATACTTCATCTCCGAGAATGCAGCTTCGATCAGAGGCCCGACGCGGAGCCAAGCTCCTGCGTCTTTGGGACTTAATAACACTTCATCTCCGAGAATGCAGCTTCAATCGGAGGCCCGATGCAGAGACAAGCTCCTGCGTCTTTGGGACATAATAATACTTCATCTCCGAGAATGCAGCTTCGATCGGAGGCCCGACGCGGAGCAAAGCTCCTGCGTCTCTGGGACTTAATAACACTTGATCTCCGAGAATGCAGCTTCGATCGGAGGCCCGACGCGGAGCCAAGCTCCTGCCTCTTTGGGACTTAATAAAACGGCATCTCCGAGAATGCAGCTTCGATCAAAGGCCCGACGCGGAGCCAAGCTCCTGCGTCTTTGGGACTTAATAACACTTCATCTCCGAGAATGCAGCTTGAATCGGAGACCCGACGTGGAGCCAAGCTCCTGAGTCTTTGGGACTTAATAACAATTCATCTCTGAGAATGCAGCTTCGATCGGAGGCCCGACGCGGAGCCAAGCTCCTGCGTCTTTGGGACTTAATAACACTTCATCTCCGAGAATGCAGCTTCGATCGGAGGCCCAACGCAAAGCCAAGCTCCCGTCTCTTTGGGACTTAATAATACTTCATCTCCGAGAATGCAGCTTCGATCGGAGGCCCGACGCGGAGCCAAGATCCTGCGTCATTGGGACTTAATAACACTTCATCTCCGAGAATGCAGCTTCGATCGGAGGCCCGACGCAGAGACAAGCTTCTGCCTCTTTGGGACTTAATAATACTTCATCTCCGAGAATGCAGCTTCGATCAGAGGCCCGACGCGGAGCCAAGCTCCTGCGTCTTTGGGACTTAATAACACTTCATCTCCGAGAATGCAGCTTCAATCGGAGGCCCGATGCAGAGACAAGCTCCTGCGTCTCTGGGACATAATAATACTTCATCTCCGAGAATGCAGCTTCGATCGGAGGCCCGACGCGGAGCCAAGCTCCTGCCTCTTTGGGACTTAATAAAACGGCATCTCCGAGAATGCAGCTTCGATCAAAGGCCCGACGCGGAGCCAAGCTCCTGCGTCTTTGGGACTTAATAACACTTCATCTCCGAGAATGCAGCTTGAATCGGAGACCCGACGTGGAGCCAAGCTCCTGAGTCTTTGGGACTTAATAACAATTCATCTCTGAGAATGCAGCTTCGATCGGAGGCCCGACGCGGAGCCAAGCTCCTGCGTCTTTGGGACTTAATAACACTTCATCTCCGAGAATGCAGCTTCGATCGGAGGCCCAACGCAAAGCCAAGCTCCCGTCTCTTTGGGACTTAATAATACTTCATCTCCGAGAATGCAGCTTCGATCAGAGGCCCGACGCGGAGCCAAGCTCCTGCGTCTTTGGGACTTAATAACACTTCATCTCCGAGAATGCAGCTTCACTCGGAGGCCCGATGCGGAGACAAGCTCCTGCGTCTTTGGGACATAATAATACTTCATCTCCGAGAATGCAGCTTCGATCGGAGGCCCGACGTGGAGCAAAGCTCCTGCGTCTCTGGGACTTAATAACACTTCATCTCCGAGAATGCAGCTTCGATCGGAGGCCCGACGCGGAGCCAAGCTCCTGCCTCTTTGGGACTTAATAAAACGGCATCTCCGAGAATGCAGCTTCAATCAAAGGCTCGATGCGGAGCCAAGCTCCTGCGTCTTTGGGACTTAATAACACTTCATCTCCGAGAATGCAGCTTGAATCGAAGACCCGACGTGAAGCCAAGCTCCTGAGTCTTTGGGACTTAATAACAATTCATCTATGAGAATACAGCTTCGATCGGAGGCCCGACGCGGAGCCAAGCTCCTGCGTCTTTGGGACTTAATAACACTTCATCTCCGAGAATGCAGCTTCAATCGGAGGGCCAACGCGGAGCCAAGCTCCTACGTCTTTGGGACATAATAACACTTCATCTCCGAGAATGCAGCTTCGATCGGAGGCCCGACGCGGAGAAAAGCTCCTGCGTCTTTGGGACATAATAACACTTCATCTCCGAGAATGCAGCTTCGATCGGAGGCCCGACGCGGAGCCAAGCTCCTGCCTCTTTGGGACTTAATAAAACGGCATCTCCGAGAATGCAGCTTCGATCAAAGGCCCGACGCGGAGCAAAGCTCCTGCGTCTTTGGGACTTAATAACACTTCATCTCCGAGAATGCAGCTTCGATCAAAGGCCCGACGCAAAGCCAAACTCCTGCGTCGTTGGGACTTAATAAAACGTCATCTCCGAGAATGCAGCTTCGATCGGAGGCCCGACGGGGAGCCAAGCTCCTGCGTCTTTGGAACTTAATAACACTTCATCTCCGAGAACGTAACTTCAATCGGAGGCCCAACGCAAAGCCATGCTCCTGCGTCTTTGGGACATAATAACACTTCATCTCCGAGAATGCAGCTTCGATCGGAGGCCCGACGCGGAGCCAAGCTCCTGCGTCTTTGGGACTTAATAACACTTCATCTTCGAGAATGCAGCTTCGATCGGAGGCCCGACGCGGAGACAAGCTTCTGCCTCCTTGCGACTTAATAATACTTCATCTCCGAGAATGCAGCTTCGATCAGAGGCCCGACGCGGAGTCAAGCTCCTGCGTCTTTGGGACTTAATAACACTTCATCTCTGAGAATGCAGCTTGAATCGGAGACCCGACGTGGAGCCAAGCTCCTGAGTCTTTGGGACTTAATAACAATTCATCTCCGAGAATGCAACTTAGATCGGAGGCCCGACGCGGAGTCAAGCTCCTGCGTCTATGGGACTTAATAACAATTCCTCTCCGAGAATGCAGCTTCGATCGGAGGCCCGACGCGGAGCCAAGCTCCTGCCTCTTTGGGACTTAATAATACTTCATCTCCGAGAATGCAGCTTCGATCCGGGGCCCGACACGAAGCCAAGCTTCTGCCTCTTTGGGACTTAATAATACTTCATCTCCGAGAATGCAGCTTCGATCAGAGGCCCGACGCGGAGCCAAGCTCCTGCGTCTTTAGGACTTAATAACACTTCATCTCCGAGAATGCAGGTTCGATCGGAGGCCCGACGCGGAGACAAGCTCTGCCTCTTTGGCACTTAATAATACTTCATCTCCGAGAATGCAGCTTCGATCAGAGGTCCGACGCGGAGCCAAGCTCCTGCGTCTTTGGGACTTAATAACACTTCATCTCCGAGAATGCAGCTTGAATCGGAGACCCGACGTGGAGCCAAGCTCCTGAGTCTTTGGGACATAATAACAATTCATCTCCGAGAATGCAACTTAGATCGGAGGCCCGACGCGGAGTTAAGCTCCTGCGTCTCTGGGACTTAATAACACTTCATCTCCGAGAATGCACCTTCGATCAGAGGCCCAACGCGAAGTCAAGCTCCTGCGTCTTTGGGAATTAATAACACTTCATCTCCGAGAATGCAGCTTGAATCGGAGACCCGACGTGGAGCCAAGCTCCTGAGTCTTTGGGACTTAATAACAATTCATCTCCGAGAATGCAGCTTCAATCGGAGGCCCGACGCGGAGCCAAGCTCCTGCGTCTTTAGGACTTAATAACACTTCATCTCCGAGAATGCAACTTCGATCGGAGGCCCGACGAAGAGACAAGCTCCTGTCTCTTTGGGACTTAATAACACTTCATCTCCGAGAATGCAGCTTCGATCGGAGGCCCGACGCGGAGGCAAGCTCCCGCCTCGTTGGGACTTAATAACACTTCATCTCCGAGAATGCAGCTTCGATCGGAGGCCCGACGGGGAGCCAAGCTCCTGCGTCTTTGGAACTTAATAACACTTCATCTCCGAGAACGTAACTTCAATCGGAGGCCCAACGCAGAGCCAAGCTCCTGCGTCTTTGGGACATAATAACACTTCATCTCCGAGAATGCAGCTTCGATCGGAGGCCCGACGCGGAGCCAAGCTCCTATGTCTTTAGGACTTAATAACACTTCATCTCCGAGAATGCAGCTTTGATCGGAGGCCCGACGCGGAGACAAGCTTCTGCCTCTTTGGGACTTAATAATACTTCATCTCCGAGAATGCAGCTTCGATCAGAGGCCCGACGCGGAGCCAAGCTCCTGCGTCTTTGGGACTTAATAACACTTCATCTCCGAGAATGCAGCTTGAATCGGAGACCCGACGTGGAGCCAAGCTCCTGAGTCTTTGGGAATTAATAACAATTCATCTCCGAGAATGCAACTTCGATCGGAGGCCCGACGCGGAGCCAAGCTCCTACGTCTTTGGGACTTAATAGCACTTCATCTCCGAGAATGCAGCTTCGATCGGAGGCCCGACGCGGAGCCAAGCTCTTGCGTATTTGTGACTTAATAACACTTCATCTCCGAGAATGCAGCTTCGATCGGAGGCCCGACGCGGAGCCAAGCTCCTGTGTCTTTGGGACATAATAACACTTCATCTCCGAAAATGCAGCTTGAATCGGAGACCCGACGTGGAGCCAAGCTCCTAAGTCTTTGGGACTATATAACACTTCATCTCCGAGAATGCACCTTCGATCAGAGGCCCGACGGGGAGCCAAGCTCCTGCGTCTTCGGAACTTAATAACACTTCATCTCCGAGAACGTAACTTCAATCGGAGGCCCAACGCAAAGCCAAGCTCCTGCGTCTTTGGGACATAATAACACTTCATCTTCGAGAATACAGCTTCGATCGGAGGCCCGACGCAGAGCCAAGCTCCTGCGTCTTTGGGACTTAATAACAGTTCATCTCCGAGAATACAGCTTCGATCGGAGGCCCGACGCGGAGACAAGCTTCTGCCTCTTTGGGACTTAATAATACTTTATCTCCGAGAATGCAATTTCCATCAGAGGCCCGACGCGGAGCCAAGCTCCTGCGTCTTTGGGACTTAATAACACTTCATCTCCGAGAATGCAGCTTGAATCGGAGACCCGACGTGGAGCCAAGCTCCTGAGTCTTTGGGAATTAATAACAATTCATCTCCGAGAATGCAACTTCGATCGGAGGCCCGACGCGGAGCCAAGCTCCTACGTCTTTGGGACTTAATAGCACTTCATCTCCGAGAATGCAGCTTCGATCGGAGGCCCGACGCGGAGCCAAGCTCTTGCGTATTTGTGACTTAATAACACTTCATCTCCGAGAATGCAGCTTCGATCGGAGGCCCGACGCGGAGCCAAGCTCCTGTGTCTTTGGGACATAATAACACTTCATCTCCGAAAATGCAGCTTGAATCGGAGACCCGACGTGGAGCCAAGCTCCTAAGTCTTTGGGACTATATAACACTTCATCTCCGAGAATGCACCTTCGATCAGAGGCCCGACGGGGAGCCAAGCTCCTGCGTCTTCGGAACTTAATAACACTTCATCTCCGAGAACGTAACTTCAATCGGAGGCCCAACGCAAAGCCAAGCTCCTGCGTCTTTGGGACATAATAACACTTCATCTCCGAGAATGCAGCTTCGATCGGAGGCCCGACGCGGAGCCAAGCTCCTGCGTCTTTGGGACTTAATAACAGTTCATCTCCGAGAATGCAGCTTCGATCGGAGGCCCGACGTGGAGACAAGCTTCTGCCTCTTTGGGACTTAATAATACTTCAGCTCCGAGAATGCAGTTTCGATCAGAGGCCCGACGCGGAGCCAAGCTCCTGCGTCTTTGGGACTTAATAACAATTCATCTCCGAGAATGCAACTTCGATCGGAGGCCCGACGCGGAGCCAAGCTCCTACGTCTTTGGGACTTAATAACACTTCATCTCCGAGAATGCAGCTTCGATCGGAGGCCCGACGCGGAGCCAAGCTCTTGCGTATTTGTGACTTAATAACACTTCATCTCCGAGAATGCAGCTTCGATCGGAGGCCTGACGCGGAGCCAAGCTCCTGCGTCTTTGGGACATAATAACACTTCATCTCCGAAAATACAGCTTGAATCGGAGACCCGACGTGGAGCCAAGCTCCTAAGTCTTTGGGACTATATAACACTTCATCTCCGAGAATGCACCTTCGATCAGAGGCCCGACGGGGAGCCAAGCTCCTGCGTCTTTGGAAACTTAATAACACTTCATCTCCGAGAAAATAACTTCAATTGGAGGCCCAACGCAAAGCCAAGCTCCTGCGTCTTTGGGACATAATAACACTTCATCTTCGAGAATACAGCTTCGATCGGAGGCCCGACGCAGAGCCAAGCTCCTGCGTCTTTGGGACTTAATAACAGTTCATCTCCGAGAATACAGCTTCGATCGGAGGCCCGACGCGGAGACAAGCTTCTGCCTCTTTGGGACTTAATAATACTTTATCTCCGAGAATGCAATTTCCATCAGAGGCCCGACGCGGAGCCAAGCTCCTGCGTCTTTGGGACTTAATAACACTTCATCTCCGAGAATGCAGCTTGAATCGGAGACCCGACGTGGAGCCAAGCTCCTGAGTCTTTGGGACTTAATAACAATTCATCTCCGAGAATGCAACTTAGATCGGAGGCCCGACGCGGAGTCAAGCTCCTGCGTCTCTGGGACTTAATAACAATTCATCTCCGAGAATACAACTTAGATCGGAGGCCTGACGCGGAGTCAAGCTCCTGCGTCTCTGGGACTTAATAACAATTCATCTCCGAGAATGCAGCTTCGATCGGAGGCCCGACGCGGAGCCAAGCTCATGCGTCTTTGGGACTTAATAACACTTCATCTCCGAGAATGCAGCTTCGATCGGAGGTCCGACGCGGAGCCAAGCTCCTGCCTCTTTTGGACTTAATAATACTTCATCTCCGAGAATGCAGCTTCGATCAGAGGCCCGCCGCGGAGCCAAGCTCCTGCGTCTTTGGGACTTAATAACACTTCTTCTTCGAGAATGCAGCTTCGATCGGAGGCCCGACGCGGAGGAAAAGCTTCTGCCTCTTTGGGACTTAATAATACTTCATCTCCGAGAATGCAGCTTCGATCAGAGGCCCGACGCGGAGCCAAGCTCCTGCGTCTTTGGGACTTAATAACACTTCATCTCCGAGAATGAACCTTCGATCAGAGGCCCGATGCGAAGTCAAGCTCCTGCGTCTTTGGGACTTAATAAAACGACATCTCCGAGAATGCAGCTTCGATCGGAGGCCCGACGCAGAGCCAAGCTCCTGCGTCTTTGGGACTTAATAACAGTTCATCTCTGAGAATGCAGCTTCGATCGGAGGCCCGACGCGGAGCCAAGCTCCTGCGTCTTTGGGACTTAATAACAGTTCATCTCCGAGAATGCAGCTTCGATCGGAGGCCCGACGCGGAGACAAGCTTCTGCCTCTTTTGGACTTAATAATACTTCATCTCCGAGAATGCAGCTTCGATCAGAGGCCCGCCGCGGAGCCAAGCTCCTGCGTCTTTGGGACTTAATAACACTTCATCTCCGAGAATGCAGCTTCGATCGGAGGCCCGACGCGAAGGAAAAGCTTCTGCCTCTTTGGGACTTAATAATACTTCATCTCCGAGAATGCAGCTTCGATCAGAGGCCCGACGCGAAGTCAAGCTCCTGCGTCTTTGGGATTTAATAAAACGGCATCTCCGAGAATGCAGCTTCGATCGGAGGCCCGACGGGGAGCCAAGCTCCTGCGTCTTTGGAACTTAATAACACTTCATCTCCGAGAATGCAGCTTCAATCGGAGACCCGACGTGGAGCCAAGCTCCTGAGTCTTTGGGACTTAATAACAATTCATCTCCGAGAATGCAGCTTCGATCGGAGGCCCGACGCGGAGCCATGTTCCTGCGTCTTTGGGACTTAATAACACTTCATCTCCGAGAATGCAGCTTCGATCGGAGGCCCGACGCGGAGCCAAGCTCCTGTCTCTTTGGGACTTAATAACACTTCATCTCCGAGAATGCAGGTTCGATCAGAGGCCCGACGCGGAGCCAAGCTCATGCGTCTTTGGGACATAATAATACTTCATCTCCGGGAATGCAGCTTCGATCGGAGGCCTGACGCGGAGCCAAGCTCATGCGTCTTTGGGACATAATAATACTTCACCTCCGGGAATGCAGCTTCGATCAGAGGCCCGACGCGGAGCCAAGCTCCTGCATCTTTGGGACTCAATAACACTTCATCTCCGAGAATGCAGCTTCGATCGGAGGCCTGACGCGGAGCCAAGCTTCTGCGTCTTTGGGACTTAATAACACTTCATCTTCAAGAATGCAGCTTCGATCGGAGGCCCGATGCGGAGCCAAGCTCCTGCGTCTTTGGGACTTAATAACACTTCATCTCCGAGAATGCAGGTTCGATCGGAGGCCCGACGCGGAGACAAGCTCTGCCTCTTTGGGACTTAATAATACTTCATCTCCGAGAATGCAGCTTCGAACAAAGGCCCGACGCGGAGCCAAGCTCCTGCGTCTTTGGGACTTAATAACACTTCATCTCCGAGAATGCACCTTCGATCAGAGGCCCGACGCGAAGTCAAGCTCCTGCGTCTTTGGGACTTAATAAAACGGCATCTCCGAGAATGCAGCTTCGATCGGAGGCCCAACGGGGAGCCAAGCTCCTGCGTCTTTGGAACATAATAACACTTCATCTCCGAGAATGCAGCTTGAATCGGAGACCCGACGTGGAGCCAAGCTCCTGCGTCTTTGGGACTTAATAACACTTCATCTGCGAGAATGCAGTTTTGATCGGAGGCCTATCGCGGAGCCAAGCTCCTGCGTCTTTGGGACATAATAACACTTCATCTCCGAGAATGCAGGTTCGATCGGAGACCCGACGTGGAGCCAAGCTCCTAAGTCTTTGGGACTTAATAACACTTCATCACCGAGAATGCACCTTCGATCAGAGGCCCGACGGGGAGCCAAGCTACTGCGTCTTTGGAACTTAATAACACTTCATCTCCAAGAACGTAACTTCAATCGGAGGCCCAACGCAAAGCCAAGCTCCTGCGTCTTTGGGACATAATAACACTTCATCTCCGAGAATGCAGCTTCGATCGGAGGCCCGATGCGGAGCCAAGCTCCTGCGTCTTTGGGACTTAATAACACTTCATCTCCGAGAATGCAGGTTCGATCGGAGGCCCGACGCGGAGACAAGCTCTGCCTCTTTGGGACTTAATAATACTTCATTTCCGAGAATGCAGCTTCGATCAGAGGCCCGACGCGGAGCCAAGCTCCTGCGTCTTTGGGACTTAATAACACTTCATCTCCGAGAATGCACCTTCGATTAGAGGCCCGACGCGAAGTCAAGCTCCTACGTCTTTGGGACTTAATAAAATGGCATCTCCGAGAATGCAGCTTCGATCGGAGGCCCAACGGGGAGCCAAGCTCCTGCGTCTTTGGAACATAATAACACTTCATCTCCGAGAATGCAGCTTGAATCGGAGACCCGACGTGGAGCCAAGCTCCTGAGTCTTTGGGACTTAATAACAATTCATCTCCGAGAATGCAGCTTCGATCGGAGGCCCGACGCGGAGCAAAGCTCCTGCATCTTTGGGACTTAATAACACTTCATTTCCGAGAATGCAGCTTCGATCGGAGGCCCGACGCGGAGCCAAGCTCCTGCCTCTTTTGGACTTAATAATACTTCATCTCCGAGAATGCAGCTTCGATCAGAGGCCCGCCGCGGAGCCAAGCTCCTGCGTCTTTGGGACTTAATAACACTTCATCTCCGAGAATGCAGCTTCGATCGGAGGCCCGACGCGGAGGAAAAGCTTCTGCCTCTTTGGGACTTAATAATACTTCACCTCCGAGAATGCAGCTTCGATCAGAGGCCCGACGCGGAGCCAAGCTCCTGCGTCTTTGGGACTTAATAACACTTCATCTCCGAGAATGCACCTTCGATCAGAGGCCCGACGCGAAGTCAAGCTCCTGCGTCTTTGGGACTTAATAAAACGGCATCTCCGAGAATGCAGCTTCGATCGGAGGCCCGACGGGGAGCCAAGCTCCTGCGTCTTTGGAACTTAATAACACTTCATCTCCGAGAATGCAGCTTTAATCGGAGACCCGACGTGGAGCCAAGCTCCTGAGTCTTTTGGACTTAATAACAATTCATCTCCGAGAATGCAGCTTCGATCGGAGGCCCGACGCGGAGCCAAGTTCCTGCGTCTTTGGGACTTAATAACACTTCATCTCCGAGAATGCAGCTTCGATCGGAGGCCCGACGCGGAGCCAAGCTCCTGTCTCTTTGGCACTTAATAACACTTCATCTCCGAGAATGCAGGTTCGATTAGAGGCCCGACGCGGAGCCAAGCTCATGCGTCTTTGGGACATAATAATACTTCATCTCCGGGAATGCAGCTTCGATCGGAGGCCCGACGCGGAGCCAAGCTCATGCGTCTTTGGGACATAATAATACTTCATCTCCGGGAATGCAGCTTCGATCGGAGGCCCGACGCGGAGCCAAGCTCTTGCATCTTTGGGACTCAATAACACTTCATCTCCGAGAATGCAGCTTCGATCGGAGGCCCGACGCGGAGCCAAGCTTCTGCGTCTTTGGGACTTAATAACACTTCATCTTCAAGAATGCAGTTTCGATCGGAGGCCCGATGCGGAGCCAAGCTCCTGCGTCTTTGGGACTTAATAACACTTCATCTCCGAGAATGCAGGTTCGATCGGAGACCCGACGTGGAGCCAAGCTCCTGAGTCTTTGGGACTTAATAACAATTCATCTCCGAGAATGCAGCTTCGATCGGAGGCCCGACGCGGAGCCATGTTCTTGCGTCTTTGGGACTTAATAACACTTCATCTCCGAGAATGCAGCTTCGATCGGAGGCCCGACGCGGAACCAAGCTCCTGTCTCTTTGGGACTTAATAACACTTCATCTCCGAGAATGCAGGTTCGATCAGAGGCCCGACGCGGAGCCAAGCTCATGCGTCTTTGGGACATAATAATACTTCATCTCCGGGAATGCAGCTTCGATCGGAGGCCCGACGCGGAGCCAAGCTCATGCGTCTTTGGGACATAATAATACTTCACCTCCGGGAATGCAGCTTCGATCAGAGGCCCGACGCGGAGCCAAGCTCCTGCATCTTTGGGACTCAATAACACTTCATCTCCGAGAATGCAGCTTCGATCGGAGGCCCGACGCGGAGCCAAGCTTCTGCGTCTTTGGGACTTAATAACACTTCATCTTCAAGAATGCAGCTTCGATCGGAGGCCCGATGCGGAGCCAAGCTCCTGCGTCTTTGGGACTTAATAACACTTCATCTCCGAGAATGCAGGTTCGATCGGAGGCCCGACGCGGAGACAAGCTCTGCCTCTTTGGGACTTAATAACACTTCATCTCCGAGAATGCAGCTTTGATCGGAGGCCCGACGCGGAGCCAAGCTCCTGCGTCTTTGGGACTTAATAAAACGGCATCTCCGAGAATGCAGGTTCGATCAGAGGCCCAACGGGGAGCCAAGCTCCTGCGTCTTTGGAACATAATAACACTTCATCTCCGAGAATGCAGCTTGAATCGGAGGCCCGACGCGGAGCCAAGCTCCTGAGTCTTTGGGACTTAATAACAATTCATCTCCGAGAATGCAGCTTCGATCGGAGGCCCGACGCGGATGCAAGCTCCTGCCTCTTTGGGACTTAATAACACTTCATCTCCGAGAATGCAGCTTCGATCGGAGGCCCGACGGGGAGCCAAGCTCCTGCGTCTTTGGAACTTAATAACACTTCATCTCCGAGAACGTAACTTCAATCGGAGGCCCAATGCAGAGCCAAGCTCCTGCGTCTTTGGGAGATAATAACACTTCATCTCCGAGAATGCAGCTTCGATCGGAGGCCCGACGCGGAGCCAAGCTCCTGCGTCTTTGGGACTTAATAACACTTCATCTCCGAGAATGCAGCTTTGATCGGAGGCCTGACGCGGAGCCAAGCTCCTGCGTCTTTGGGACATAATAACACTTTATCTCCGAAAATGCAGCTTGAATCGGAGACCCAACGTGGAGCCAAGCTCCTAAGTCTTTGGGACTTAATAACACTTCATCTCCGAGAATGCACCTTCGATCAGAGGCCCGACGGGGAGCCAAGCTCCTGCGTCTTTGGAACATAATAACACTTCATCTCCAAGAACGTAACTTCAATCGGAGGCCCAACGCAAAGCCAAGCTCCTGCGTCTTTGGGACATAATAACACTTCATCTCCGAGAATGCAGCTTCGATCGGAGGCTCGATTCGGAGCCAAGCTCCTGCGTCTTTGGGACTTAATAACACATCATCTCCGAGAATGCAGGTTCGATCGGAGGCCCGACGCGGAGACAAGCTCTGCCTCTTTGGGACTTAATAATACTTCATCTCCGAGAAAGCAGCTTCGATCCGAGGCCCGACGCGAAGTCAAGCTCCTGCGTCTTTGGGACTTAATAAAACGGCATCTCCGAGAATGCAGCTTCGATCGGAGGCCCAACGGGGAGCCAAGCTCCTGCGTCTTTGGAACATAATAACACTTCATCTCCGAGAATGCAGCTTGAATCGGAGACCCGACGTGGAGCCAAGCTCCTGAGTCTTTGGGACTTAATAACAATTCATCTCCGAGAATGCAGCTTCGATCGGAGGCCCGACGCGGAGCAAAGCTCGTGCATCTTTGGGACTTATTAACACTTCATTTCCGAGAATGCAGCTTCGATCGGAGGCCCGACGCGGAGGCAAGCTCATGCCTCTTTGGGACTTAATAACACCTCATCTCCGAGAATGCAGCTTCGATCGGAGGCCCGACGGGGAGCCAAGCTCCTGCGTCTTTGGAACTTAATAACACTTCATCTCCGAGAACGTAACTTCAATCGGAGGCCCAACGCAGAGCCAAGCTCCTGCGTCTTTGGGACATAATAACACTTCATCTCCGAGAATGCAGCTTCAATCGGAGGCCCGACGCGGAGCCAAGCTCCTGCGTCTTTGGGACTTAATAAAACTTCATCTCCGAGAATGCAGCTTCGATCGGAGGCCCGACGCGGAGCCAAGCTCCTGCGTCTTTGGGACATAATAACACTTTATCTCCGAAAATGCAGCTTGAATCGGAGACCCGACGTGGAGCCAAGCTCCTAAGTCTTTGGGACTTAATAACACTTCATCTCCGAGAATGCACCTTCGATCAGAGGCCCGACGGGGAGCCAAGCTCCTGTGTCTTTGGAACTTAATAACACTTCATCTCCAAGAACGTAACTTCAATCGGAGGCCCAACGCATAGCCAAGCTCCTGCGTCTTTGGGACATAATAACACTTCATCTCCGAGAATGCAGCTTCGATCGGAGGCCCGACGCGGAGCCAAGCTCCTGCGTCTTTGGGACTTAATAACACTTCATCTCCGAGAATGCAGCTTCGATCGGAGGCCCGACGCGGAGACAAGCTTCTGCCTCTTTGGGACTTAATAATACTTCATCTCCGAGAATGCAGCTTCGATCAGAGGCCCGATGCGGAGCCAAGCTCTTGCGTCTTTGGGACTTAATAAAGCTTCATCTCCGAGAATGCAGCTTGAATCGGAGACCCGACGTGGAGCCAAGCTCCTGAGTCTTTGGGACTTAATAACAATTCATCTCCGAGAATGCAGCTTCGATCGGAGGCCCGACGCGGAGCAAAGCTCCTGCATCTTTGGGACTTAATAACACTTCATTTCCGAGAATGCAGCTTCGATCGGAGGCCCGACGCGGAGGCAAGCTCCTGCCTCTTTGGGACTTAATAACACTTCATCTCCGAGAATGCAGCTTCGATCGGAGGCCTGACGGGGAGCCAAGCTCCCGCGTCTTTGGAACTTAATAACACTTCATCTCCGAGAACGTAACTTCAATCGGAGGCCCAACGCAGAGCCAAGCTCCTGCGTCTTTGGGACATAATAACACTTCATCTCCGAGAATGCAGCTTCGATCGGAGGCCCGACGCGGAGCCAAGCTCCTGCGTCTTTGGGACTTAATAACACTTCATCTCCGAGAATGCAGCTTCGATCGGAGGCCCGACGCGGAGCCAAGCTCCTGCGTCTTTGGGACATAATAACACTTTATCTCCGAAAATGCAGCTTGAATCGGAGACCCGACGTGGAGCCAAGCTCCTAAGTCTTTGGGACTTAATAACACTTCATCTCCGAGAATGCACCTTCGATCAGAGGCCCGACGGGGAGCCAAGCTCCTGCGTCTTTGGAACTTAATAACACTTCATCTCCAAGAACGTAACTTCAATCGGAGGCCCAACGCATAGCCAAGCTCCTGCGTCTTTGGGACATAATAACACTTCATCTCCAAGAATGCAGCTTCGATCGGAGGGCCGGCGCGGAGCCAAGCTCCTGCGTCTTTGGGACTTAATAACACTTCATCTCCGAGAATGCAGCTTCGACCGGAGAAACCGCGGAGACAAGCTTCTGCCTCTTTGGGACTTAATAATACTTCATCTCCGAGAATGCAGCTTCGATCAGAGGCCCGACGCGGAGCCAAGCTCCTGCGTCTTTGGGACTTAATAAAGCTTCATCTCCGAGAATGCAGCTTGAATCGGAGACCCGACGTGGAGCCAAGCTCCTGAGTCTTTGGGACTTAATAACAATTCATCTCCGAGAATGCAGCTTCGATCGGAGGCCCGACGCGGAGCAAAGCTCCTGCATCTTTGGGACTTAATAACACTTCATTTCCGAGAATGCTGCTTCGATCGGAGGCCCGATGCGGAGGCAAGCTCCTGCCTCTTTGGGACTTAATAACACATCATCTCCGAGAATGCAGCTTCGATCGGAGGCCCGACGGGGAGCCAAGCTCCTGCGTCTTTGGAACTTAATAACACTTCATCTCCAAGAACGTAACTTCAATCAGAGGCCCAACGCAAAGCCAAGCTCCTGCGTCTTTGGGACATAATAACACTTCATCTCTGAGAATGCAGCTTCGATCGGAGGCCCGACGCGGAGCCAAGCTCCTGCGTCTTTGGGACTTAATAACACTTCATCTCCGAGAATGCAGCTTCGATCGGAGGCCCGACGCGGAGACACGCTTCTGCCTCTTTATGACTTAATAATACTTCATCTCCGAGAATGCAGCTTCGATCAGGGGCCCGACGCGGAGCCAAGCTCCTGCGTCTTTGGGACTTAATAAAGCTTCATCTCCGAGAATGCAGCTTGAATCGGAGACCCGACGTGGAGCCAAGCTCCTGAGTCTTTGGGACTGAATAACAATTCATCTCCGAGAATGCAACTTAGATCGGAGGCCCGACGCGGAGTCAAGCTCCTGCGTCTCTGGGAGTTAATAACAATTCATCTCCGAGAATGCAGCTTCGATCGGAGGCCCGACGCGGAGCCAAGCTCATGCGTCTTTGGGACTTAATAGCACTTCATCTCCGAGAATGCAGCTTCGATCGGAGGCCCGATGCAGAGCCAAGCTCCTGCCTCTTTTGGACTTAATAATACTTCATCTCCGAGAATGCAGCTTCGATCAGAGGCCCGCCGCGGAGCCAAGCTCCTGCGTCTTTGGGACTTAATAACACTTCATCTCCGAGAATGCAGCTTCGATCGGAGGCCCGACGCGGAGGAAAAGCTTCTGCCTCTTTGGGACTTAATAATACTTCATCTCCGAGAATGCAGCTTCGATCAGAGGCCCGACGCGGAGCCAAGCTCCTGCGTCTTTGGGACTTAATAACACTTCATCTCCGAGAATGCACCTTCGATCAGAGGCCCGACGCGAAGTCAAGCTCCTGCGTCTTTGGGACTTAATAAAACGGAATCTCTGAGAATGCAGCTTCGATCGGAGGCCCGACGGGGAGCCAAGCTCCTGCGTCTTTGGAACTTAATAACACTTCATCTCCGAGAATGCAGCTTGAATCGGAGACCCGACGTGGAGCCAAGCTCCTGAGTCTTTGGGACTTAATAACAATTCATCTCCGAGAATGCAGCTTCGATCGGAGGCCCGACGCGGAGCCAAGCTCCTGCGTCTTTGGGACTTAATAACACTTCATCTCCGAGAATGCAGCTTCGGTCGGAGGCCCGACGCGGAGCCAAGCTCCTGTCTCTTTGGGACTTAATAACACTTCATCTCCGAGAATGCAAGTTCGATCAGAGGCCCGACGCGGAGCCAAGCTCATGCGTCTTTAGGACATAATAATACTTCATCTCCGGGAATTCAGCTTCGATCGGAGGCCCGACGCGGAGCCAAGCTCATGCGTCTTTGGGACATAATAATACTTCATCTCCGGGAATGCAGCTTCGATCGGAGGCCCGACGCGGAGCCAAGCTCCTGCATCTTTGGGACTTAATGACACTTCATCTCCGAGAATGCAGCTTCGATCGGATACCCGACGCGGAGCCAAGCTTCTGCGTCTTTGGGACTTAATAACACTTCATCTTCAAGAATGCAGCTTCGATCGGAGGCCCGATGCGGAGCCAAGCTCCTGCGTCTTTGGGACTTAATAATACTTCATCTCCGAGAATGCAGCTTCGATCGGAGGCTTGACGATGGACTTAGTTAGGACATTATCTGTTGGAAGGTAAATCAAAAGCGCCCTCTAACCCCTTTATTTAATTTTCGCAGGGGCGCCTAAGCTTCCCATTACATACAAGCCCTGGCTATTACACATAGTATTTCTTTAGATTATCTGCATTTTAGGTTTTGTTCAGAACGGTGCCTTCGGGGGTGCTGAGTTTGTACGCTCCTTCTTGGACTTCTTTTACAATCACGTAAGGCCCCTCCCATTTTGGGTCCAGTTTTCTTCGAGTGGTAGCTTGACGGAGCACCAAATCTCACTCCATGAGATGCCGCGGGCGAACTCTTCTATCCCGATATTTAGATAGACGCCTTTTATATTCTTGCTCCCTTATGGCTGCTGCCATCCTGCGCTCCTCTATGAGATGGAGTTCGACTTCCAATGCTTCATCGTTGGTTTCCTGGTTGTATGTCATTATTGGCGCCGAGGGGACCAAACTTTCTACTAGAATGACCGCGTCCATACCAAAAACTTGTGAAAACGGGGTTTCTCCAGTTGGAGTTTTCACTAATGTGCGGTAGGACGAGAGAACTAATGCTCCCGAGCAACTCTTCCGCTTGGTCAATTTCTTTTTTGCTGAGTTTTTCTTCTTTTTGGATTTTATCTTTTCTCAACTCTCTCTTATCTTTGCATTTTGTTAGTCGTTGCCGTTATGTTTTGCGGATGACTTGGGTCTAGATCTCCCTAGAAACATTCTTTTTGTCCACTGAGATTCTCCGCGACTATTCGGTGGAAGTCATACGCGGCGATTATGGAGTCCCCTTTCTTAGAGGTGGTTGGAATGATTTTGCTGAGTCATACAGCATTAATGTTGGTTCCTCCGTGACTTTCATTTATAAAGGAGAAAACCGCTTTGATGTTCACATTTTAGATGCGGTGGGAGACGAAGTGGATGCTGAGTGGGCTTCGCCAGAATCAGGGGGTCCACCGTCGAATGGATTCCGCTTGAGTCAAGGAAGAACTCGTTTGATCCCAGCCAGGCCCAGGCGGGCATAAGCTAATGCTTGTATGTTCCCTTCACAAGTGAACAATGTCTTTGAATATGCTAGTGTACGTTTGCCACTTGTTGCTTATTTTATGTTTAGTTGTTAGATTATGGCCACAACTTTTTGAAATATTTTGACCAGAGATCTGACGCGGAGTCAGAGCTTTAGCGTATTTGGGTTTTATTGAAGAACACCTCTCCAAAGGTTGTTTTAATCAAAGGTCCATTATGGAGCGAAGTTTCAGTATAGTTAGGGCTTGATTAAATATCATCTCTGAGAATGCAGCTTCGATCGGAGGCCCATCGCGGAGCCCAGCTCCTGCGTCTTTGGGAGTTAATAACACTTCATCTCCGAGAATGCAGCATCGATCAGAGGCCCGATGCGGAGGCAAGCTCCTTCGTCTTTGGGACTTAATAACACTTCATCTGCGAGAATGCAGCTTCGATCGGAGGCCCGACGTGGAGCCAAGCTCCTGCGTCTTTGGGACTTAATAATACATCATCTCCGAGAATGCAGTTTCGATCGGAGGCCTGACGCTGGACTTAGTAAGGAATTTATCTGTTGGAAGGTAAATCAAAAGCTCCCTCTAACCGCTTTATTTAATTTTCGCAGGGGCGATTAAGTTTCCCGTTACGTACAAGAAACTAAAACTCAACTCGATATAGACCAACACCAACTCGATCTCGACAACAGGCCTACTCGAGATCGAATACAGCAAGGCGACAACAGGAAACAGAAACTGAAACAGGTAATGTCGAGTAGGAACTCTCCTCGATATCGAGTACAGGCTACTCTGTATCGACTAAAAACTCAAAAAGCTGTAAATCGCAGATTTCGAACACAACTCGGAAATTTGACAGAAATAAACTCAATATATGAAAAACTTCCAAAGCCAGGGTATCAACGCCACAACGATAACCATGCAAAGTAACACATGAAGGCATAAAAGATCATGCTTTCCATCAAACAACTTTCATTGTTAACAAATAGGCATATAGAGGCTTTCGCATAAACCCTAATTGTTACTAACCCTTTTCACATAATTAACCCAAGTTGCATTAAGATCACTTTCGCTTCAATAATACAAACAAGTATCACCTTCAACTCTCGCAAAAGAATCATGCTCATAGGGATAGAAGACGAATTGCATTACAAGATCTGACCTTTACCGCATCACCTCGCATGGCCACCGTCGGGCTCACCCCAGCCCCAGAAGTGGGTGGCCTACTCGCTCTTCATCATCAAGAAAGACATCAAATAACAAAAGAAACTAACTTGCATTGAATTAAATAAAGAAAGCTTACAACCCACAACACAAATCCGCTTTCGCCTTTCCACCTTCCTCGTTACAAACTCTCTCTCTATTCCTACTTACTTGAATGGAATTGATTGTGTTTCTGAATTGAATGAATGAAAAACCAGCCCCTAGGGCTTTATTTATAGCCTTCTATTCCTTGCTAATCAAGGATAAAAATCTCTATCTATATCTAAAATTATATCTAAAAGCTTAATGATAAATAAAAGCAATAACATAATTAAATCTAAATAAGGGAAATATATCTAAAGTCTTCAAGTGGATAGATCCCTCTCTTCAGGATGGATCTTGATAGCTCTTGATAGATCCGGATGGAATTTGATCTCGAAAATATCACCATCGGATTCGGGATAGAACCTTAACAAGATCCGGATTACTCGACGTCGGTCACTTGGGGTTTCCTCGACGTAGACCAGCTTCCTCGACGTAGAGTAAATCTCCTCGACGTAGAGTAACTTCCTCGACGTAGAGCAATATTTGCCTTCTTCTCGTGCTCGATCTCATCTTCTGGAGCAAATGTCGAGCAAGCTCTTGTCGATGTCGACCAATGTGGTCGATTTCGAGTAACGCTGTTGCTTTCAGCATTCTGCTCCGTTTTTAAAACGCACTTGGCTGAGTCCTCGTTCATCGGATTGACACATATGACAATGCGTTGGAAAGCTCTTTCCGAGGGATACAACATTTATGAAGACATCAAAGCTTGATTCATAATGATGAAAGCCGAAAAATGGGTTTTTCTCCAGCTGCACCATCCTTAGCTTCTCCATGAGTTTCCTTTAAGCTCCAAAGTGCGTCCGATTTCTGCGAAATATAACCAAAACTTGTGTAGACCTCCATATATTGCAAATAAGTGTAAACTACACAGATTCTGTATTATTCTAACCCAAATGTATGCAATGTATGCAGAAATCGATATAAAAGTTACTGTTAAACATGGCAAATTAGGCTCACAACAAACACCCCATACTTAAGCTTGCTTGTCCTCAAGAAATACCTTTATTTGTCAATCAGGGGAAGAAATCAAAACTCTCAACATATTAGATTCATTGTCATATATCCCTGCAGTCAATTACCATCCTCGAAAAGGTACTAGTATCACAAATCCATGCATGTGCAATTTAAAGAGCAACATCTACTCACAAAAGGAGGGTTATGCAAAAACATCCATAAGTGACAAAGCATTGATAATCAAGAGGATTTTAATTAAGCTCAAATAAGGAGTAGATTGGTAAAAGGCTAAAGGTGGGCAATTTTTGGCAATGTGGTGTTAATGATCCGGGGAAATGGAGTATTTCAAATCATGAATTTCCACATTCCTTTTCATAAGATTCATCACCTTTCATAATGCTTTTATCAATAATAATGCTTTTACCTCTTTGACCTTAGCATTGCCTTCTCGCGAGTCGCAAACATGGGTGTCATGAATGGCCCCGGATACTTAGTGCTTTGGACTCCTCACAATGTGTCCCATCTCTCCAAACTATTATCTCAGAGAGCAGGGTCAATCTATCTTTATCTCCTGAGGTGATTGGATTTTCTTTCACTCATTAAATTTTCCATATATTTCGATCAATTTCCTTCCAAACTCCAATAAATGACAATAACGACACAAGCACCATATAATAATCTCCATAATGTAACATCATTCTCAACATAATCCTCGGATAAGGTAAAGAATGGGCAATATTTAGATCATGTGGAGCAATAATTGAAATAAGGCATAATATGGCTTTTGTGATGCATAACCATAGGTATGGCTAGGATATAAACAATAAGCATTATATGGAAATATAAAGTCCTCCATCATCTTGTCATGCAACATGTCAAAAGCAACTTCAAATTTTACCTCCTTTTATGGTTTTCAAGAAATAATGCACTTCATTGTGACTTCCCTTTAATAGGCAATTTCATGTTATATCTCTAATGAATCCAATTTTGCATCGTCGAGTTTAATATAGCTTCCATGACATTAATCAAAATTTTCAACGGGGGTCATTTTTCTCAAATTTTGGAAAACATGCACATGAGCACATAAATCAATAATGCATTCCAAAATAGTCATGTAGCAATTCAAAGAAATAATGCACATATAATGTCAAATAAAGTAAATATGCATAATGTAAGCCCTTCCCCCACCCCATACTTAAACATTACAGTGTCCTCACTGTATAAAAACAAGGGTAGAGAAAGAAACTCACTAGACTGGTGTGCAGGGCCTCTAAATTTCGAATGGAAGCACCTCCTGGGCCGAGTATGAATATTGATTGGTTCTATCCATGGACCTGAAAAGTGTAGAAGACATATACCCACAATAGAAAAACTAAAAAAATGTTCAAAACCAAAAACAAGCAAAACAATGTCCCAAAAAACGTCTCAGAAAGTCTATGTACAAGCTCTAAATTTTATAGTCGCTAGGCCGACTTTCCATTTATGCTCAAGGTGGCATTTGCAGGGCCCATGTAGCCTGTGCCTCAAATAAGACTCCATTCTTGTCCATCAGCTGCAATCCTCCAGAATGGATCTTGTTCACCACGAAAGGTCTCATCCGCTTCTTGTTGAATTTGTTAGGGAACCAATGATCCTTTGATTTAGAGACATAGAGCTTGTCTCCAACTTCATATTTTTTGGGCTCATCATTGGATATCCTACATAAGTGCACATACCAAGGCAAACCTCTCCTATGTATAGATAAATCTTTAATGGAAATAGGAGAAGAAAGATCCATACCTTGGCTTACCTTTGCAGCGACGGAATCGGGGACCACAGTGTTTGGTCGATCTCGACTAGGGCTAGTTGATCTCGACGAAGTTTCAGGTCCTGGTGGTGTCCTGCTCCAGGATGCAGAAGTCGATGAAGGGGATGGCTCGTCGACCTCGAGTAGACTACTCGATCTCGAGTAGACTACTCGATCTCCAGTAGTCTTCTGCTCCTGGTGGCTGCAGCGTTGAGGAAACAGGAGCTGGTGGAGCCTGGTGGTGGTCGATCTCGACAAGCCTGGTCGAGATCGAGGAGCCTAGTTCGTCTGGTGGAGTCAGCGTCGAAGAAGGAGAAGTCGAGGAAACCGAGTGGTGGTCGATCTCGAGTAGCTTACTCGATGTCGAGGAGCCATCAACTTCTGTATTGCTGCTCGATGACGCTGGTGCTGGTGGAGGCTTCCGTTTCTCGTCGAGATCGACTAGGGTCCTCGATGTCAAGGAGTCTTGGTCGATCTTGACCCCATACTTAGTTCCTGTCAAGGCATCCGAAAAATAATTAATCCATAACGACGTACCTTGGTTTGTGTCGATTGAATTTTCTGCGTCCTCCTTTAGGATTGCCATGATCTCCTCCACCTGGGCCTCCATGTCCCTCTTTTCCAGCTCCTCAGGGGTCATATTTCTGACCTTGGGTTCCCCGCAGGTGATGTAGCCAGCTGAGATAGATTTGACCTCTTCCATTGGACCTGTATGCCTTTCAGTTTTATTAAAGGAATACTCAATTACCTCATCGCTGATGGTGAAGGTGAGCACTCCTTTCCTTACGCTTATGTTGGCATCCACCGTCGCCAAGAAGGGTCTCCCTAGAATAATTGGACAAGCAGGATCTTCTTGCATATCAACAACTAGGAAATCAGCAAGGACAAAGAATTTACCTACTTGTATTGGCACATTGTCCACCATGCCTGTAGGGATGACCATAGTGTTGTTGGCCATATATAGTCTAGCATCCACAGGCTCTAGGGCACCTATCTTAATCTTGGACCAAATTGTTAAAGGCATTATACTCACACTAGCTCCAAGATCACATAAAGCTTTAATTTTGTATGGACCAAATCCAATGGTTATAGAAAACTTACCTGGATCTGGCCTCTTCTCCAATATGTCCAAATGGCTGCACTCCTTTGTAATTTCAGCCATCGATCGCTTTTTGCTCAAAATCTCCTTCAGGAACTTGACATCGGATGGCATTTCATTGAGAGCTTCTGTGAAGGGGATGGTGACGTTGAATTTCTGAAGCATCTTGATGAAGCGCTGAAATTTCTTTTCTGCCGGGTCCTTTGGAGATTTTGTGGGGAAAGGCAGCTTCTTTTTCTGATTCGGAGCCAGAACAGATGTCGGAGGTGCTGCAGTTTTCTCGAACTCGGGTTGACCGTCGTCGATGTTGAGTAGCCCCTTGTCGATCTCGACCACATTGGGTGCAGTCGAGTTGTTGTGTAGTGCAGACGAAGGTTTCTAAAGTTTCTCCTCGAGATCGACGAGGCCCTCCTCGAGATCGACTACAGTGTTGTCGATGTCGACTTGCTGTTCTTCATTGTTCTGCTGCTTTCCGACCTCTGGCTCTTGCAGTTGATGGCCGCTTCTGAGTTTTATAGCAGCGATGTGTCCAGTCTTTCCCTTAGGATTTGGTTTTGAAGATCCAGGGAGCGCACCTGACTGTCTGGGGATTCCTGCTGCTAGCTGACCAATTTGTGTATCAACTGATTTTCTCCATATATCAATTTCCCCAAGCCTAGAGTTGACACCTTGCATCTGAGTATAGACGGAGTTGAAGGATTGCCTAGTTTCTGAGTGGTTCCTCCGTATTTCCTCCAGGACTGTTTGTATATCATCCTTTTTCTGGTCCCTTTCCGGATATCCTGGAGCTCTGTAGGGCGGGGGGTTCCTAGGGACACCTTGGTTCCATTGTGGTTTCTGAAACCTTTGGTCCCCCATGTAGCGATTGGGACCCCTGCGTAAGCTACCTCCTCGTGGTGTTCTGCCATCCTGACTTGCTCTGTGTGTGGGCACTCAGGGGGTGGTGTGCCGTTGCGATCCACATTCAATGCAAGGCTGGTTGACAGAAAGATACTTTACTTGCTTAAGGAGCTTCTTGTTCTGATCTCTGTAGTACTGCTCCCTTACATCCGGATCAATCTCCTTAGGAGGCTCATAGAGGGGCATGGATGGTGCTGGCCTGGCGTAGGGGTTCTCTTCATAAGTTGCAGTAGACCCATACTTGTTGTCGCAGTTGGTGAGCTTCTCTAGAAGACCCCATGCGTCACTTGGCGGCATCGTCAGATACTCATAGCGATTATAATGGTTGATTCTGTCCTTAGTGATTTGATCAAGAGAGTTGAAGAAGATCTCCTGACTGACGTAGGGTGGCTGTCCATGAGTAGGGCAAGATCGCAGCAATTCTTTGTAGCGCTCCCATGCCTTTGCCAGCGGTTCCCCTTGCTTCTGTTTGAAGGCGGTGATTTTCTGGCGAAGATGTGCTGTTTTGGCGGGGGGGAAGAATTTGTTCAGAAACTCTTGCTCTACTTGGGCCCATGTTGTCAGGGATCTTGGTTTCAACCCTTCAAGCCACTTCAGCGCAGATCCAGCGAGAGACCAGCGGAAAGACTTCATCTTGACATATTCCAAAGTTGTACCTTCAGCAAGAGTACGGCACATGTCAGAAAAGTTCGTAATATGTTCAAGAGGACACTCATTAAATCTACCAAAAAAGACATTATTTTTAAGCTCTATAAGAAATTGAGTGCGAATTTTAAAAGAGTTATCAGGGATTAGAATCGCCGATTCAGGCACGACGAGAGTTGGGTGCATAAAGTCCTCTGCCGTGGTTGGATATTGGGCAAGCTCAGCCTCTGCTTGCTCCCTTGCTGTTTCTCAGTGGAGATAGCAGCATCTTTAGCGGCCAATTCCCTGGTAAGCCTTGCGATCAGCTATTCTTGTGTCTCCGCAGATGCCATGGCTCTTTGTAGTTTAGCTCTGATGTGTAGAAGGCGCTCTGGTTCGTCTAAGCCTTCAAACTCAGGTGGTTGACCAGAACGGCGCATACACCTGCAAAGTAACTCAAAAGAAACGTGAGATTTAACTACCTAAGGCGCGAATGATTGCTTCCCCGACAACGGCGCCAATTTGTTGTTGCAGGAGGATGGTCAAGTATGAAATAAATATAAAATAAAGATCAGACTGACTTCCCTGTCTCAGCAAATAAATACAAGACTTCCTCCCGTTGTAGTAGAAGGTTGTCAGGATCGAATCCACGAGGAAGCACGTAAGCAGTTCTTAGGTAGCAACAGAAAAGACAGAAACAAAGAGACAAGGGCGGAAACAGAAATAAAACAGACAATAACAAATAAAAAAAATGAAAAAAACGAAGACGGAAAAGACAAAGCAAAGTTGAAAATAAAACAAAGCAACAGGCGTACTCGATCTCGACTACAGCCTACTCGAGATCGACTAGAAACAGCAAAGACAGAAACTTTGGAATCGCAAACAGAAACTCAAACTCAACTCGATATAGACCAACACCAACTCGATCTCGACAACAGGCCTACTCGAGATCGACTACAGCAACTCGACAACAGGAAACAGAAACTGAAACAGGTAATGTCGAGTAGGAACTCTCCTCGATATCGAGTACAGGCTACTCTATATCGACTAAAAACTCAGAAAACTATAAATCGCAGATTTCGAACACAACTCGGAAATTTGACAGAAATAAACTCAATATATGAAAAACTTCCAAAGCCAGGGTATCAACGCCACAACGATAACCATGCAAAGTAACACATGAAGGCATAAATGATCATGCTTTCCATCAAACAACTTTCGTTGTTAACAAATAGGCATATAGAGGCTTTCGCATAAACCCTAATTGTTACTAACCCTTTTCACATAATTAACCCAAGTTGCATTAAGATCACTTTCGCTTCAATAATACAAACAAGGATCACCTTCAACTCTCGCAAAAGAATCATGCTCATAGGGATAGAAGACGAATTGCATAACAAGATCTGACCTTTACCGCATCACCTCGCATTGCCACCGTCGGGGTCACCCCAGCCCCAGAAGTGGGTGGACTACTCGCTCTTCATCATCAAGAAAGACATCAAATAACAAAAGAAACTAACATGCATTGAATTAAATAAAGAAAGCTTACAACCCACAACACAAATCCGCTTTCGCCTTTCCACCTTGCTCGTTACAAACTCTCTCTCTCTACTCCTACTTACTTGAATGGAATTGATTGTGTTTCTGAATTGAATGAATGAAAAACCAGCCCCTAGGGCTTTATTTATAGCCTTCTATTCCTTGCTAATCAAGGATAAAAATCTCTATCTATATCTAAAATTATATCTAAAAGCTTAATGATAAATAAAAGCAATAACATAATTAAATCTAAATAAGGGAAATATATCTAAAGTCTTCAAGTGGATAGATCTCTCTCTTCAGGATGGATCTTGATAGCTCTTGATAGATCCGGATGGAATTTGATCTCGAAAATATCACCATCGGATTCGGGATAGAACCTTAACAAGATCCGGATTACTCGACGTCGGTCACTTGGGGTTTCCTCGACGTAGACCAGCTTCCTTGACGTAGAGTAAATCTCCTCGACGTAGAGTAACTTCCTCGACGTAGAGCAATATTTGCCTTCTTCTCGTGCTCGATCTCGTCTTCTGGAGCAAATTTCGAGCAAGCTCTTGTCGATGTCGACCAATGTGGTCGATTTCGAGTAACGCTGTTGCTTTCAGCATTCTGCTCCGTTTTTAAAACGCACTTGGCTGAGTCCTCGTTCGTCGGATTGACGCATATGACAATGCGTTGGAAAGCTCTTTCTGAGGGATACAACATTTATGAAGACATCAAAGCTTGATTCATAATGATGAAAGCCGAAAAATGGGTTTTTCTCTAGCTGCACCATCCTTAGCTTCTCCATGAGTTTCCTTTAAGCTCCAAAGTGCGTCCGATTTCTGCGAAATATAACCAAAACTTGTGTAGACCTCCATATATTGAAAATAAGTGTAAACTACACAGATTCTGTATTATTCTAACCCAAATGTATGCAATGTATGCAGAAATCGATATAAAAGTTACTATTAAACATGGCAAATTAGGCTCACAACACCTTCGGGGGTGCGGAGTTTGTACGCTCCTTCTTGGACTTCTTTTACAATCACATAAGGCCCCTCCCAGTTTGGGTCCAGTTTTCCTCCAGTGGTAGCTTGACGGAGCACCAAATCTCCCTCCACGAGATGTCGCGGGCGAACTCGTCAATCCCGATATTTAGATAGACGTCTTTTATATTCTTGCTCCCTTATGGCTGCTGCCATCCTGCGCTCCTCTATGAGATGGAGTTCGAGTTCCAATGCTTCATCGTTGGTTTCCTGGTAATATGTCATTATTCGCGCCGAGGGGACCAGCCTTTCTACTGGAATGACCGCGTCCATACCAAAAACTCGTGAAAACGGGATTTCTCCAGTTGGAGTTTTCACTAATGTGCGGTAGGACCAGAGAACTAATGCTCCCGAGCAACTCCTCCGCTTAGTTAGTTTCTTGTTTGCTGAGTTTTTCTTCTTTTTGGATTTATCTTTTCTCAACACTCTCTTATCTTTGCATTTTGTTAGCCGTTGCCGTTATGTTTTGCGGATGAGTTGGGTCCAGATCTCCCTAGGAACATTCTTTTGTCCGCTAGGATTCTCTGCGACTATTCGGTGGAAGTCATACACGGCGATTATGGAGTCCCCTTTCTGAGAGGTGGTTGGAATTATTTTGCCGAGTCACACAGCGTTAATGTTGGTTCCTCTGTGACTTTCATTAATAAAGGAGAAAACCGCTTTGATGTTCACATTTTAGATGTTGTGGGAGACGAAGTGGATGCTGAGTAGGCCTCACCAAAATCAGGGGGTCCACCTTCGAATGGATTCCGCTTGAGTCAAGGCAGAACTCGTCAGATCCCAGCCAGGCCAGGCGGGCATAAGCTAATGCTTGTATGTTCCCTTTACAAGTGAACAATGTCTTTGAATATGCGGGTGCATTTTCGCCACTTGTTGCTTATTTTATGTTTAGTTGTTAGATTATGGCCACAACTTTCAACATTCAATAAAGAGTCCAGGTGCTTTAAAAGTTTTATGAGAAATTACTTTTTGAAATATTTTGACCAGAGATCTGACGCGGAGTCAGAGCTTCAGCGTATTTGGGTTTTATTGAAGAACACCTCTCCGAAGGTTGTTTTAATCAAAGGTCCGTTATGGAGCGAAGTTTCAATATAATTAGGGCTTGATTAAATATCATCTCCGAGAATGTAGCTTCGATCCGAGGCCCTTCGCGGAGCCAAGCTCCTGCGTCTTTGCGACTTAGCGTCTTTGCGACTTAATAACACTTCATCTCCGAGAATGCAGCTTCGATCGGAGGCCCGACGCGGAGCCAAGCTCCTGCGTCTTTGGGACTTAATAACACTTCATCTTCGAGAATTCATCTTCGATTGGAGGCCCGACGCGGAGCCAAGCTCCTGCGTCTTTGGGACTTAATAACACTTCATCTCCGAGAATGCAGCTTCGATCGGAGTCCCGACGCAGGAGCTTGACGCAGAGCCAAGCTCCTGTGTCTTTGGCACTTAATAATACTTCATTTCCGAGAATGCAGCTTCGCTCGGAGGCCCGACGCAGAGCCAAGCTCCTGCCTCTTTAGGACTTAATAACACTTCATCTCCGAGAATGAAGCTTCGATTAGAGGCCCGACGCGAAGCCAATCTCATGCGTCTTTGGGACTTAATAACACTTCATCACCGAGAATGCAGCTTCGACCGGAGGCCCGACACGAAGCCAAGCTCCTGCGTCTTTGGGACTTAATAAAACTTCATCTCCGAGAATGCAGCTTCGATCGGAGGCCGGACGGGGAGCCAAGCTCCTGCGTCTTTGGGACTTAATAACACTTCATCTCCGAGAATGCAACTTCAATCGGAGGCCCGACGCGGAGCCAAGCTCTTGAGTCTTTGGGACTTAATAACACTTCATCTCCGAAAATGCAGCTTCAATCAGAGGCCCGACGCGGAGTCAAGCTCCTGCGTCTTTGGGACATAATAACACTTCATCTCCGAGAATGCAGCTTCGATCGGAGGCCCGACGCGGAGCCAAGCTCCTGCGTCTTTGGGACTTAATAACACTTCATCTTCGAGAATGCAGCTTCGATCGGAGGCCCGATGCGGAGCCAAGCTCCCGCGTCTTTTGGACTTAATATTACTTCATCTCCGAGAATGCAGTTTCGATCGGAGGCCTGACGGTGGACATAGTTAGGAATTTATCTATTGAAATGTAAATCAAAAGCGCCCTCTAACCGCTTTATTTAATTTTGGCAGGGGCGACTAAGTTTCCCGTTACATACAAGCCCTGGCTATTACACATAGTATTTCTTTAGATTATCTGCATTCCAGGTTTTGTTCAGAACGGTGCCTTCGGCGGTGCTGAGTTTGAAAGCTTCTTCTTGCACTTCTTTTACAATCACATAAGGCCCCTCCCAGTTTGGGTCAAGGTTTCCTCTAGTGGTAGCTTGACGGAGCACCAAATCTCCCTCCATGAGATGCCGCGGGCGAACTCGTCTATCCCGATATTTAGATAGATGCCTTTTATATTCTTGCTCCCTTATGGCCGCTGCCATCCTGCGCTCCTCTATGAGATGGAGTTCGAGTTCCAATGCTTCATCGTTGGTTTCCTGGTTGTATGTCATTATTCGCGCCGAGGGGACCAGCCTTTCTACTGGAATGACCGCGTCCATACCAAAAACTAGTGAAAACGGGGTTTCTCTAGTTGAAGTTTTCACTGATGTGCGGTAGGACCAGAGAACTAATGCTCCCGAGCAACTATTCTGCTTGGTTAGTTTCTTGTTTGCTGAGTTTTTCTTCTTTTTGGATTAATCTTTTCTCAACACTCTCTTATCTTTGCATTTTGTTAGTCGTTGCCGTTATGTTTTGCGGATGAGTTGGGTCCAGATCTCCATAGAAACCGCTTTGATGTGGTTGGAATGACTTTGCTGAGTCACACATCATTAATGTTGGTTCCTCCGTGACTTTCATTAATAAAGGAGAAAACTGCTTTGATGTTCACATTTTAGATGTTGTGGGAGACGATGTGGATGCTGAGTGGGCCTCGCCAGAAATAGGGGGTCCACCTTCGAATGGATTCCGCTTGAGTCAAGGCAGAACTCGTCTTATCCCAGCCAGGCCCAGGCGGGCATAAGCTAATGCTTGTATGTTCCCTTTACAAGTGAACAATGTCTTTGAATATGCTAGTGTACTTTCGCCACTTGTTGCTTATTTTATGTTTAGTTGTTAGATTATGGCCGTAACTTTCAACATTAAATAAAGAGTCCAGGCGCTTTAAAAGTTTTATGAGATATTACTTTTTGAATAGCAAGGAATAGATGGCTATAAATAAAGCCTTAGGGGATGGTTTTTCATCATTCAATTTCAGAGAGAACAAGTAAGTAGTAGTAGTAGAGAGAGAGAGAGAGAGTTTGTGGCGAGCAAGGTGGAAAGGCGAAAGCGGATTTGTCTTGTTTGGTTGTAAGCTTTCTCTATTTAATTCAATACAAGTTAGTTTCTTTTGTTATTTGATGTCTTTCTTGATGATGAAGAGCGAGTAGTCTACCCACTTCTGAGGCTGGGGTGAGCCCGACGGTGGCCATGTAAGGTGATGCGGTAAAAGGTACAATCTTTTGATGGAATTCGTCTTCTATCCCTATGAGCATGATTTTTTTGCGAGAGTTGAAGGTGATCCTTGTTTGTATTATTGAAGCGAAAGTGATCTTAATGCAACTTGGGTTAATTATGTGAAAAGGATTAGTAATAATTAGGGTTTATACGAAAGCCTCTATATGCCTATTCGTTAATAACAAAAGTTATTTTATTGACAGCATGATCTTTTATGCCTTTATGTGTTACTTTGCATGGTTATCGTTGTGGCGTTGATACCCTGGCTTTTGAAGTTCTTTATATATTGAGTTTATTTCTGTCGAAATGTCAGTTCTGTTTTCGAAATCCGCAATTTACAGTTTCTGTGTTCTTGTCGATCTAGAGCAACTGTTGTCGAGATAGAGTACTGTTTACTCGAGATCGAGTTGGCTTTAGTCTAGATCGAGTTGCTTATGTTGTCGATTCTATGTTTATGTCGTCTCTGTTTTTAGTCTGTCTCGAGTTGCTATTAGTTGAGATCGAGAAGTTTGTGTTTACTTTTGTTTCTGCTTTCGTTTACTATTTATGTCTTTGTTTCTTTGTTTTTGTCTTTCTGGTTGCTTTTCTGTGAGATTTACAGCTACCTGGGATACGCTAACACGCTTCCTCGTGGATCGATCCTGACTTCCCACTACTGCATACGGAGGGGGTCTTGTAATTATTTGGTAGGGCACGAATCTGGTTTGATTTATTTTATTATATTTCATGCTCGATTTCCTCCTACAACAGGAGCCAAGCTCTTGCATCTTTGGGACTTAATAACCCGTCATCTCCGAGAATGTAGCTTCGATCGGAGGCCCGACGCGGAGCCAAGCTCGTGCATCTTTGGGACATAATAACCCTTCATCTCCGAGAATGCTCGATCGGAGGCCCGACGCAGAGCCAAGCTCATGCGTCTTTGGGACTTAATAATACTTCATCTCCGATAATGCAGCTTCAATCGGAGGCCCGATGCGGAGCCAAGCTCCTGCGTCTTTGGGACTTAATAACACTTCATCTCCGAGAATGCAGCTTCAATCGGAGGCCCTGAAGCGGAGCCAAGCTCCTGTGTCTTTGGGACATGATAACACTTCATCTCCGAGAATACAACTTCGATTGGAGGCCCGATGCGGAGCCAAGCTCCTGCGTCGTTGAGACTTAATAACACTTCATCTCCGAGAATGCAGCTTCGATCAGAGGCCCGACGCGGAGCCAAGCTCATGCGTCTTTGGGACTTAATAATACTTCATCTCCGAGAATGCAGCTTCGATCGGAGGCCCAACGCGGAGCCAAGCTCTTGCGTCTTTGGGACTTAATAACACTTCATATCCGAGAATGCAGCTTCGATCGGAGGCCCGACGCTCGATTTAGTTAGGAATTTACCTAGAGGAAGGTAATTACACATAGTATTTCTTTAGATTATATGCATTCCAGGTTTTGTTCAGAACGGTGCCTTCGGCGTTGCTGAGTTTGTACGCTTCTTCTTGCACTTCTTTTACAATCACATAAGGCCCCTCCCAGTTTGGGTCAAGTTTTCCTCTAGTGGTAGCTTGACGGAGCACCAAATCTCCCTCCATGAGATGCCGCGGGCAAACTCGTCTATCCCGATATTTAGATAGTTGCCTCTTATATTCTTGCTCCCTTATGGCCGCTGCCATCCTGCGCTCCTCTATGAGATGGAGTTCGAGTTCCAATGCTTCATCGTTGGTTTCCTTGTTGTATGTCATTATTCGCGCCGAGGGGACCAGCCTTTCTACTGGAATGACCGCGTCCATACCAAAAACTAGTGAAAATGGGGTTTCTCTAGTTGGAGTTTTCACTGATGTGCGGTAGGACCAGAGAACTAATGCTCCCGAGAAACTCTTCTGCTTGGTTAGTTTCTTGTTTGCTGAGTTTTTCTTCTTTTTGGATTAATCTTTTCTCAAAACTCTCTTATCTTTGCATTTTGTTGGTCGTTGCCGTTATGTTTTGCGGATGTGTTGGGTCCAGATATCCATAGAAAACGCTTTGATGTGGTTGGAATGATTTTGCTGAGTCACACAGCATTAATGTTGGTTCCTCCGTGACTTTCATTAATAAAGGAGAAAACCGCTTTGATGTTCACATTTTAGATGTTGTGGGAGACGATGTGGATGCTGAGTGGGCCTCGCCAGAATTAGGGGGTCCACCTTCGAATGGATTCCGCTTGAGTCAAGGCAGAACTCGTCTGATCCCAGCCAGGCCCAGGCGGGCATAAGCTAATGCTTGTATGTTCCCTTTACAAGTGAACAATGTCTTTGAATATGCTAGTGTACTTTCGCCACTTGTTGCTTATTTTATGTTTAGTTGTTAGATTATGGCCGTAACTTTCAACATTAAATAAAGAGTCCAGACGCTTTAAAAGTTTTATGAGATATTACTTTTTGAAATATTTTGACCCGAGATCTGACGCGGAGTCAGAGCTTCAACGTATTTGGGTTTTATTGAAGAACACCTCTCCGAAGGTTGTTTTAATCAAAGGTCCGTTATGGAGCGAATTTTCAATATAGTTAGGTCTTGATTAAATATCATCTCCGAGAATGCAGCTTCGATCGGAGGCCCATCGCAGAGCCAAGCTCGTGCGTCTTTGGGAGTTAATAACACTTCATCTCCGAGAATGCAGCATCGATCGGAGGCCTGACGCGGAGCCAAGCTCCTGCGTCTTTGGGACTTAATGACACTTCATCTCCGAGAATACAGCTTCAATCGGAGGCCCGACGCGGAGCCAAGCTCCTGCGTCTTTGGGACTTAATAATACTTCATTTCCGAGAATGCAGCTTTGATCGGAGGCCCGAGCGGAGCTGTTGTGAGCTGAATCTGCCATGTTTTACAGTAACTTTTATATCATTTTCTGCATACATTTCATGCATTTGGGCTAGGATAATACAGAATCTATGTAGTTTATGTTCATTTGCCAAATTTTGGAATATACACCAGTTTTTGTTTAATTTTGCAGAATTCGAGGCAAATTACAGCAGTTCAGAGAAAGGTCGGAAAAGCTCGGAAATCAACTACAGAAGTCTAAGGTCAAGAAGTAGCAAAACCAGTCGATGCAAGCTGGAAACCTAACATTACTCGAGCTAGAGTAATTTTACTCGATCTCGACAAAGGTGTCCGAGCACAAGCCTTGTCGGCTAAGCACTGATCGAGAAACTGAGTCAGAGACAACCCGACTCCCGGAGCCTTACTCTATCTCGAGGATTCTAGTCGAGATAGACCAAAACCTTGATGTCATGTCCGAAGTCGACGAGTTGTGCCAAGTCGAGGAGCCGAGGACGGAGAAGTCGAGCACCACCGTACTCGATCTCGACGAATCTCCTCGATCTAGAGGACCACTACAACGCCTGTCCGACCCTTTCGAGGAGAAGTTGCCCGACATGACCGAACTAGCCATCCTCGACGCCAGCCCTACTCGATCTCGAGTTCTTTACTCGATCTCGAGGAACCGGAACCACACACCCGAGCCATGTCGAGTAGCTACCCGTGATGCCCAGCGAGGCCGAGGTCGACAACAATCTTACTCGATCTCGAGGAAGCTTAGTCGAGATCGAGGAAACCGTGTCCAGGAGCGCGTAACGCGGTTTTGCTGATCTACTCGGTTTAGGAGTCCTTGGAGCCAAAGGAATCCGAGAGTTGGCCGAGATCTATCCTACATCTATCAGGTTCTATCTATGGAGAAGACCTATCAACACATGGAAGATATTTTACCTATTTTAAGATTTATTTCCCGTATAGATTTAATTCCTTAATTGCATTTATTTATCTTAAAGCCTTTAGATATAGATTTAGATAAAGATAGATATATTCTATCCTTGAATAGCAAGGAATAGAAGGCTATAAATAAAGCCTTAGGGGATGGTTTTTCATCATTCAATTTCAGAGAGAACAAGTAAGTAGTAGTAGAGAGAGAGAGAGAGAGAGAGTTTGTGGCAAGCAAGGTGGAAAGGCGAAAGCGGATTTGTCTTGTTTGGTTGTAAGCTTTTTTTATTTAATTCAATACAAGTTAGTTTCTTTTGTTATTTGATGTCTTTCTTGATGATGAAGAGCGAGTAGTCTACCCACTTCTGAGGCTGGGGTGAGCCCGCCGGTGGCCATGTAAGGTGATGCGGTAAAAGGTACAATCTTTTGATGGAATTCGTCTTCTATCCCTATGAGCATGATTCTTTTGCGAGAGTTGAAGGTGATCCTTGTTTGTATTATTGAAGCGAAAGTGATCTTAATGCAACTTGGGTTAGTTATGTGAAAAGGGTTAGTAATAATTAGGGTTTATACGAAAGCCTCTATATGCCTATTCGTTAATAACGAAAGTAATTTGATGGACAACATGATCTTTTATGCCTTTATGTGTTACTTTGCATGGTTATCGTTGTGGCGTTGATACCCTGGCTTTTGAAGTTCTTTATATATTGAGTTTATTTCTGTCGAAATCTCAGTTCTGTGTTCGAAATCTGCAATTTACAATTTTTGTGTTCTTGTCGATCTAGAGCAACTGTTGTCGAGATAGAGTACTATTTACTCGAGATCGAGTTGGATTTAGTCTAGATCGAGTTGGTTATATTGTCGATTCTGAGTTTATGTCGTCTCTGTTTTTAGTCTGTCTCGAGTTGCTATTAGTCGAGATCAACAAGTCTGTGTTTGCTTTTGTTTCTGCTTTCGTTTATTATTTCTGTCTTTGTTTCTTTGTTTCTGTCTTTCTGTTTGCTTTTCTGTGAGATTTACAGCTACTTGGGATACGCTAACACGCTTCCTCGTGGATCGATCCTGACTTCCCACTACTGCATACGGAGGGAGTCTTGTAATCATTTGTTGGGACACGAATCTGGTTTGATTTATTTTATTATATTTCATACTCGATTTCCCCCTACAACAGGAGCCAAGCTCTTGCATCTTTGGGACTTAATAACCCTTCATCTCCGAGAATGTAGCTTCGATCGGAGGCCCGACGCGGAGCCAAGCTCGTGCATCTTTGGGACTTAATAACACTTCATCTCCGAGAATGCAGCTTCGATCGGAGGCCCGACGCAGAGCCAAGCTCCTGCGTCTTTGGGACTTAATAATACTTCATCTCCGATAATGCAGCTTCAATCGGAGGCCCGACGCGGAGCCAAGCTCCTGCGTCTTTGGGACTTAATAACACTTCATCTTCGAGAATGCAGCTTCAATCGGAGGCTCGACGCGGAGCCAAGCTCCTGTGTCTTTGGGACATAATAACACTTCATCTCCGAGAATACAACTTCAATTGGAGGCCCGATGCGGAGCCAAGCTCCTGCGTCTTTGAGACTTAATAACTCTTCATCTCCGAGAATGCAGCTTCGATCGGAGGCCCGACGCGGAGTCAAGCTCATGCGTCTTTGGGACTTAATAATACTTCATTTCCGAGAATGCAGCTTCGATCGGAGGCCCGACGCGGAGCCAAGCTCTTGCGTCTTTGGGACTTATTAACACTTCATCTCCGAGAATGCAGCTTCGATCGGAGGCCCGACGCTTGATTTAGTTAGGAATTTACCTGGAGGAAGGTAATTTAAAAGCGCCCTCTAACCGCTTTATTTAGTTTTCGCGGGGGCGACTAAGTTTCCCGTTACATATAAGCCCTGGCTATTACACATAGTATTTCTTTAGATTATCTGCATTCCAGGTTTTGTTCAGAACGGTGCCTTCGGCGGTGCTGAGTTTGTAAACTTCTTCTTGGACTTCTTTTACAATCACATAAGGCCCCTCCCAGTTTGGGTCAAGTTTTCCTCTAGTGGTAGCTTGACGGAGCACCAAATCTCCCTCCATGAGATGCCGCGGGCGAACTCGTCTATCCCGATATTTACATAGATGCCTTTTATATTCTTGCTCCCTTATGGCCGCTGCCATCCTGCGCTCCTCTATGAGATGGAGTTCGAGTTCCAATGCTTCGTCGTTGGTTTCCTGGTTGTATGTCATTATTCGCGCCGAGGGGACCAGCCTTTTTACGGGAATGACCGCGTCCATACCAAAAACTAGTGAAAACGGGGTTTCTCTAGTTGGAGTTTTCACTGATGTGCGGTAGGACCAGAGAACTAATGGTAGAAGTTCAGCCCATCGCCCCTTTGCTGTGCTCCTGAGTTTCTTTTGTATCCCATGTAGCAATTGTCGATTGGTCGTTTCTGCGTGTCCGTTCGTCTGTGGATGGGCCACAGATGAGAATATGAAGTTTATGCCCAATCCCGCGCAAAAATCCCTGATTGTTTCACAATTAAACCGAGGTCCATGATCTTTGATTATCGAGTTGGGTACCCCAAAACGGCAGACTATGTTCTTCCACAAGAACCTTCTTACTTTTTCCGCGGTGATTAGTCCCATTGCTTCGGCCTCAACCCATTTCGTGAAGTAGTCGACTAAGACAAGCACATACTTCAATTGTCCTGGGGCAGTGGGAAATGGACCAAGGATATCCATTCCCCAGATATACAAAGGGCAAGCTCCAGTTATACTTTTCATTATTTCAGAAGGGCGGTGTATCAAATTTCCAAATCTCTAGCACGCGTCACTTTTCTATATATAATTTTGAACATCGTGCTTCATAGTTGGCCAGTAATATTCTAGTCTCGTTGCTTTGGCCACCATGACTCTCCACCCTTGGTGATGTGCACAAATTCCATCATGCAACTCTTTTACGACGAGACTTCCTTCCTCAATCGATATGCATAGCAGATCCGGGATACAGTAGCCCCTCTTGTAAAGCCTTCCTTCTCTAATGGTGAAACGAGAGGATTTTTTTATCAACCTCTTGGCTGCGTCTTTCTCTTCGGGTAGAATGCCCTTACCTAGATAATCTGCAAGCTACGTCCTCCAGTCTCCTTCTTCTATCCACTGAACTTGATAGACCTCTTGGATAAGCCTGCGACTGTCATTCTTTCGAGGATAACCTTCTTTCCTACCTCTTCAGGCATGACTGCCCCTAAATGAGCCAACGCGTCCGCTTGTTGGTTGTCACTCCTAGAAATTACCGTTAGGCAAAAACTCAAGAACGCCTTTGATAATGCCCGCGCTTTTCTCTGATAGTCTGGCATTAAACCGGTTCTGGCCTCATAATCCTCTTTTATCTGTCATGCCATCACTTCTAAGTCGGTGTAGATTGATACTTGCCTGGCGCCTTTGATCAAAGCTACTTCCAGGCCCGCGAGCAGGGCCTCATACTCAGCTTCATTGTTCGTAGCTTGGAAGTCCAGTTTATAAGCATAGTTGTATTTTTGTTCATCTGGTGCAGTGAGAGTAACCCCAGCTCCGCATCCATCTTTATTGGCCGTGCCATCTACCCTGAGTATCCACTCACTTCTTTCTGTTTGAGCACCTAGTTCAAAACTCGTTTCACTAATGAAATCGGCTAAAGTCTAAGCCAGTACTGCCCTCCGCGGGGTATATTCTATTTCAAACTCTGTCAACTCAACTGCCCACTTCATCATCCTTCCCGAAAAGCATGGGGAATGAAGAATTTGTCGTAAAGGTAGGTCAGTCATTACTGTGATGATGTAATCCTGGAAGTAGGGCCTCAACCTTCTTATCGTGAATACCAGACATAGAATCATTTTCTCCACTAGTTCATATCGCGTCTCAGCATCCTGTAGCACACGACTAATATAATATATTGGGTACTTTTCTTCTCGCGTCAAAACCGCGCTGATAGTAATTTTTTTTACCAATAGGTGCAAAGTGGGGGGAGAGGTGTTGATAAAAAGACTTTAAAACCCCTGAACGCTTCCTGTAATTCTGGAGTCCGCCGTATTGGTCCCTTTTTCTTGAGTAAAGCAAAGAAAGGTAAAGACTTGTCGGCTAGACATGAGTAGAATCGGCTTAGGTAGTTTACTGCTCCGTTTAAAGACTGTAATTCTTTGATCGTCCGCGGTGGTTGAAGATTTTGGACCGCCGCCACTTTTTCAGGATTTACATCAATTCCTCGTTGGCTAACCATGAAACCAAGTAATTTTCCAGAATCAACCCTGAAGACACACTTTTCCGCGTTCAGGTTCAAACCTCCTCTGCGAAGGGAATCAAATGTTTCTTGCAGATCTGCCGCGTGAACTTCTGCTTTCTTGCTCTTAACTACAATATCATCCACATATATCGACACATTCCTCCCAATCAGCTTATAAAAGATTCGATCAACAGTTCTTTGAAACGTAGCTCCTGCATTCCTGAGTCCAAAGGCCATGACGCAGTAGCAAAATATCCCCTGGTTGGTGATGAAAGTAGTTGCCTTCTTGTCTAGCGGGGTCCAAGCTTATCTGATTGTATCCGGAATAAGCATCAAGAAAACTGAGGACCTTGTTACCCGCGGTTCCGTCGACAAGCTCGTCTATGGATGGCAATGGGTAACTATCTTTGGGGCAAGATTTATTAAGATCAGTGAAATCGATGCACATACTCCATTTCTCATTAGACTTCTTCACTAGAACCACATTTGAGAGCCAATCCGAATCTTCTACTTCTTCTATTAATCCTGCTTCCAACAACTTATCAGTTTCTTCCTTTGTCGCGGCAGCTTTCTCGGGAGCCATTTTCCTCTCCTTTTGTACTATGGGCTTTGTTCCTAGACGGATTCTTAAAGTATGCAAAGCAGTTGCGAATAGGACTCCCAACAGGTCCCGCGGAGTCCAAGCAAAAACGTCTCTTTATCTTGCTATGATTTCCAAGACCCGATCTCTTTCTTCTGGTTCTAGTGCCTGCCCTAATTAGACTTTTTCTTCGGGGTTTGGAAAAGGCGTGTAGGCAACCCTTTCATCCGTGGTTGGTATTTTTGCTTCTGTTGGTCTTACCTCAAGCTTAGCTTCTGAGAGCCCTGATGGGTCACTGTCTCCCACCATGGATTCACATGTCTCACGAATACACATTGCCTCTTTCTTCTTCTTTATAGAAGTCAAATAGCAGCTCCTGCTTTCTGGCTACTGGCCGCGAACTTCACCGATTCCCCCTCCTGGCAAGGGAAACTTCCCAACGAAGTGGTAGATCGACACTATCATTTGGAATTTATAGAGCAAGACACGTCCCAGCAAAGCATTGTACACGGTTGGTATCTTTACTACTGTGAATACGATAGTTTCCATGCATCTTTTTGGGATTGTTCCCAAAACTACTATCAACTCGATCGTCCCAACCACTTGTACTTCTCCCCCCGAGAACGTGATCAGCGTGCCTGAGTACGGTTTTAATGATGCTGCGGAAATCCCCATCTGAGAGAAAGCCTCCCATGATAAGATATCGATAGACGAACTGGTGTCAATGAACACTCTTTTGACTGTCTTGGCAGCTATCTGAGCATGGATGACCAAAGGGTCAGAGTGCGGCTTCCTTACTTCCTCAGCGTCTTTTGGCGAAAAAAGATATGTCTTCATATTGTGACAAAGAGATCCTTCTGCTCGATGCGGATGGCGGTTGCCTTCCTTCTCGCTCGTAGTTCCTCTTCTCTTGTCTACTTGATCCTGCCATGGAGTACCCTCCCGCGAGGGTATTGATGAAACCCTCGGGTTCTAGTTTGTGGCCTTCTCCCGGTCTTCGAGCTTCTCCCTGATTAACGGATTTTTGTAAAGTAGGCGCATAGTTCTGTCTACCTCCGCGCCCTCTTCGTCCTCTACCTCTTCCCCGGTTGTAAAAAGGGGGATCTCTGCGCTGATCCTGTTGCTCTAGGTAACGGTTTTGTCAATCATGAGGGTTATCAAGTCTGGGGTTGCGGTCCTCCCAATCCGGTCTCCGATTGGGTCGATCTTCTCTTCTTGGTGGAAATCTCATCTGAGGGGTTCTCCCTCGGATGATAGGACCGCGGATGATCCTCTCTTCGATGAGACCATTGACCTCTTTCAGAATTCATGTGTATTTCGTCGCGATGGGGACGAAAATCTACCGATTCTGATTGATGTCTGGGCGGCTTGGCTTTCTCCATCTTCAACTTCCCAGCGAGTTTCCCAACGAATCCCTGATTGCCTGTGTTTGCTCTTCAACTGGACGCGATTGCCTCTTCAGCCTCGATCTGTCTTGACACCCGTTCCCTCAAATCATCGTAACTAGCTGGTTTCTTCCGAAATAGGTACGTCTTGAAGTTTCCCTCTACTAAATTTCCCATGAGTATAATGAGTGCCGACTCATGATTAAATTTGGGGATTTGCACTACCACACTGGTGAATCGAGTAAAAAAGTGCCCTAAGGTTTCCCCATTTCCTTGCCTGATCGAATTAAGGTCAAGCATGGTCTTCTTTCTCGACCGCGCGCTTCCAAAATGGGATGTGAAGATGAGAGATAGCTGGGTGAAACTGGTCACAGAGTTTTTTGGTAGATTAGTAAACCATGTAAGGGCGATTTTCGTCTAAGTTGAGGGAAAAGTTCTGCATAACATTGCGTCGTTGTACTCATTTATCCCCATTGCGGTTGTAAAATGACAAAGATGATCTTCAAGATCGGTTGCTCCGTCGTACTTCATAAGGTTCACATCCCTCCATCTTTTTGGTACTGCCGCGGAACAGATTTCTTTTGTGAACACAGATGGGAAGGCCGCGAGTCCTTCTGCCCCTTTATCTGTTGAGCCTGATTTTGCGGAGGTGGAGACATCCATGGACTTCTCTCCGTGTCGGTGCTTGTTTTCATGCTGTCGCTGATCATTTTGCCATGCCTGACGCGACATCGTCTGACCTTGGAAACCGTAGTTCATGTTGCCCGGGTTGTTGTATACAGTATAGTACCTATCAAAATTTCCGCGCTACTCCTCGTGATGGAAATTTCCTTGCTGACGCGGATCCTGTCCCCAGTGATCATAATAGCAATATTGTGGTCGCTCTTGTTGAAAGGGATTAGGCTGCTCATGGTGGACTTCATAATACCAGAAATTTTGAGGAATGTGCTCTCCTTCTGCTCCATACTGATTGTAATAGTTAGGCGGAGGAGTACCATGGGGCTGATCTTATGTCTCACCTTCTGGATCGGGTTGTGGTGTCAACGGGACATACATACATGAGGCCTCCTGATCCTGGTGGGTCCCATGGCGCATGTTCTATGTCGCATTGTCTTGATTATCACTCATTCTTTCAGCGTCGTAATTCTGCCATAGTGAAAGACTCATTTTCATATGCACATATTCATATTTCCAGATTTATACGCGGACCCTTGCTTCTTTCAATGATCTAAGGGTCTTTGCCTGATTTTTTCAAACAAAAAGAATTTTTAGAGGAACCCCTTAGTGTGAAGGGGTTCCCACAGACGGCGCCAGTGAAAAGACTCGAACTCAAAAGACCACCATTTTTAGTGGGACCCGGGAATATACCCAGTGGGGACCTTCAATATTCCCAACGGACTTACCTGACCCGTGTCGAAATAATCGACGCGGTCCAACCTGTGCCGCGGGAATAATCTGCTTATGAATGTTGATGGGTTATTCCCTTATCGAGTTTTTCCAAGACGAATTGGGAATCAACCGCTTACCTGCCGCCGTTAGCTGACTTGGAGACCAACAGCGACAAATTATTGATTTTAGCTTCGGGTTTTCAAAGGGAGAAAAGAGGTTTATGTCTGCAGAGCAACTCCTTCTTCCCGAAAAGAGGCTCCACGCGTGCCAAACTTACTTTCTCTTTCTCTCACTCTCCCTTTTCCTCACTTTTCTCAGGATGCTCGATCTTGATCCGCTCCTTTCTCCATTTTCTTCCCCTTTGCCCTTGCTTCCCCAAAAGTCCACTTTTTATTTATGTTGGTTTTTGTTTTTATAGGCGACGGGTGAGCTTCAGTTGACTCGCCACGTGGGGAGTATAGTATGACAAGTGTCTAACTCGAGGGATGTGGGCATATCTGACACGTGATCCTTTTTTTCTAACCGCTGATGGCTTCAGTGAGTTTGTAGTTTTTTGGTAGGATGCTCATCCGCGGATGACCTTGTCAACGTCTGAGGTTACTTTTGTTATGATTTTACCACTTTTTGTCTATTGTCGCGATTGTATCTTTATTGTATTTTATGTTAACCCAGATGTTTTTATTGTTGGTTTCGTCACTCGCAAATAAACCCTAATTACTATCCAATTCATAATAAGATCACTTTCGCTTCAATATCATGAATAAGGAATTTCCTCAACTCTCGCAAAGGATTAAGCACATAGGTAGATGATGATAAAGACATATAAATTCATGGATTTATAAATCAAACACACATATCTATGTCGGGATCACCCCAACCCTAGAAGAAGGAAATTAGAAACAAAACATAATAAAAGAAATTTACTTTAACATAAAATTAACTAAAACATACAATCGTTCGTCTCCTTCCTTCTTCTTCTCTCTCGCCTCCTCTCTCCTCTCTCTCTCTCCTCTCTCTCTCTCTTTTCTCCTTGCGCCCGAAGACGGATTTGCTTGAATGAATGAAAATCAGCCCCCTAGAACTTTATTTATAGGCTTTATTCCCTAGCTATTCTAGGAAAGAAAACTATATCTATATCTAATTCTATCTATCTTTTATCTAAAGATAAAACATGGAAATAAAAGAATTAAATCAACTAGGACTATATCTAATTTGTGGATAAATCCTCCATGGAGTTGATAGATCTTGATAGGTCTTGATGGAATTTGATAGAATTTGATCTCGAAAATATCTCCATCGGCTTCGGGATAGAACCTAAACAAGATTTCCGGACTGCTCGATGTCGGCCACTTGGTTTCCTCGATATCGAGTAGCACTTTCTTCGTCTTCTGCTCAGCAACTCGATTCCGGCTTCTAGACGGCACATCAACTAAGTTTTTACTCGACATCGAGAAAATTTCCTCGACATCGTATAGAGTTTGGTCTGTGTTCAGCTTCTTCATCGATCTCGGCTCCAGGATGTGAAAATCGACTAAGTCTTCCTTGATATCGAGTAGATTTCTTCGATATCGAGTTGCATGTTCAGCTCCCACCTTCCTTGTCGACTTCTGGAACTCAGCTTGATTTCAGGTTTACTCGATATCAGGTAAAACAACACGATATCGACTAAGTCTCTCAGCTTTCTGCTCTGTTCTTGAAACGCACTTTCCCGAGTCCTCGTTCGTGGGATTGACACATATGACCATGCGTTGGAAATCTCTTTTCGAGGGCTACAACTCTCATAAAGACACCAGAACTTGACTCAGAATGATGAATGGCGAAAAATGGCGTTTTCTCCAGCTGCACCATCCTTAGCTTCTTCATGAGTTTCCTTTAAGCTCCAAAGTGCGTCCGATTTCTGCGAAATATAATAAAAACTTGTGTAGACCTCCATATATTGCAAATAAACATAAACTACACAAATTATGTATTATTCTAACCCCAAATGTATGAAATGTATGCAGAAATCGATATAAAAGTAGCTATAAAACATGGCAAATTAGGCTCACAACAAAGCATCCAAGTCAGCTACAAGTGTTGGCGTCGACCAAGCATTCATCGACAACAAAACGCTGAATCGGACATGAGGTTGTACTGCTGCAGAAAGCTAGTTGACGTTGAGTCAGAGTAATCGACATCGGGTGAAAGATCAGTATATATCTGGGCTGGTGAGGCAGTCGACGTCGAGTGGTTGTAGCCGACGTCGAGTGAAGTACTAGAAATCGAGTGGGTGCAGTCGATATCTAGTGAGGTTCAAAGTGTTAATTTTATCATTTCTTTTTTCAAAATAATAATTTTCAACTCTTAGAATAAATTTATTAATTCATTATTAACATAGATGAGAAACGAAATGATATAACACTTAGAAATTTAGGATACATTTTTGCAAATAATTATAAATATTAATAACGAAAATCCTATAAATAAAATAAGAAATTCAAAAGATTTAATAAATTATAATCAATTTACCAATCATATTAAATTGTACCAAATCCAGTCTACTTGCTAAATAACTCTACCAAGACAATCTATACCTGTCAAAACACGCCGACCTCATTGACCAGACTCAAACGTTCGGAAAATTCAGGGTCAAGATCCGAAAATTTTGGCCAGAAATTTTTTTCCGACTCAAACCCGAAAATCCAGTAATATTCCGATTCATCTAGATTTAGACCCGGTGATCCGATTGACCCGGTAATTTTTACCTGATTGACCAATTGACTTGGTGACCCGATTGATTTATAATTATATATGATTAAATTTTTTGTGAAGATTCCAATTTATTACATTTTCTAATTATAATCACTTGATCTTCCATTTTCAAATCAACTTTTATATTTATTTATATAGTGTAATACTCCATCCGATTGATAGTATTTGATTTTTGATTTTTCATCACATTTTTTAAGAAGATAAAATCTCTATAAAATATTAAAATATTAAAAACACTTCTATACCTATTACTAATTGCATGATATTATGTTTAAAAAATGATTTAAAATTTTGATAGAGAAATAGTAAAAATCAAATATTTTAGATTAGATTTAATATATAATTACAAGCACTAAAACTTATGAACCACATCTTTAATTTAAGTATTTTAAATTATCGCAAAATTATCAAATCATGATTTTTTTTATTTAAAAAAGAAAAAATTGACAAACCCGAAATCTACCTGATTTGACCCAAAATTGGGTCAAACCCGAATTCAAGTCAACCCGAATCTACCCGGGACCCGTTTTACTTGAAATCCGGTTTACCCAAAACCCGAATTGGTCCGACCCGAACCCGACCAGAATTACCCGATTGATAGGACTAAGTCTATCTATAATACAGAGTATTATTTATATAATATTATATTCTATCAAGGAATATTGGAAAAATTATAGCTAGTACAAGTAGTAGAGAATTGTAGTAAATAACCATCGATCCGAAAACTTTGCACAGGTAACCCACTATCCGAATATATTTGCAGAGGTTAACCCTCCCTCTACAAAAAATTGCAGGCCAGCCAGTTAAAACAAAACCTACTAACCGGTTAAAACAAAACGAATAGAGAGGAAAGGGAGGCCGGGAGGGGTCGGAGGGGTTGTTGTGGCCGAGGGAGAGGTCAGAGAAGACAAAGAGAGTCAGTGAAGGAACTTCTTGTTTGTTAGCTTCCACCGGAAAACCCCTTCACTCCTCCTCGAGATGCTCGACGGAAGATAAAGCCTCGTTCGATTGATCGGCAAACGTCGTCGATTCCTCCCCACCCGCCACTGCCTCCTCGCTTCTTCTGTCAAAGTCATCTCTCTCCCGCTCATTCCCTCCCTCTCTCCTTCCACCTTCTGTTTCTAATTTCAATTTATCGGGTTTTGATTTTTGCAAAGTAGAGCTCATTTGATACTTGCGAGACAATTAGAGCTGCAAATGGTGAACTCCAGGTGAGTGACTGATATTACTTCGTTCTCCTAACTAGCACCTCCACATCCTCCAAGCATCATGCCCTTCCTCCTTCACGCAGGTCCTTCCACTCTCTCTTTCTTCAGGCGATTTCGAGCATCGTCAAGGATAATCTCCATAAATTGGCTTCGATTATGCGATTCCAGGTATAATCCTTCACCCTTCTTCTTCTCTGCTCTATCTTCCAAGCCTTTATTCACTGATTGGTGTTCCAATGACTGTTGGAGCCGAGATTTTAGATTTTTTACAGTTAGGGTTTGTGAGCTTCTTGTGGCCTGAGTTGACATTGATGATTTGATTATTTGCTATTCCTAATTCGTGATGGATTCATGTTGGATTCGATTAGACTAGTTATGGCTATTGATGACAACTCTTGCCGTGACATAGAAATTTTGAGACATTGAAGAGAAATCATGAGTTTAAGGCATTACCTTCTCTTTTTTATGTGATTATTGATAAAGAAAGCCACAAACGCATTGGTTGATTATATCAGTAAAACACTAAATATAATTGAGGTGGTGAGATATATGTGATTTAAAGATGCTCTCTAGGTGTTCGATGAAATGCTTATCCTAGATTTGTTCTATGTTTATATGCTCCAATTCATATAACATGTGGTAGCACTTATTTGGTAAGCAAATGATATAATAGAGGAGCACTTGGAAATGTTTAAGTTCCCTATCATGGATGATTCTATATATAATTAAAATATTACATGGATGACTTTATATGATCCAATTCATATAATATGTGGAGTTTTTGTCCGATTGATCAGAATTTTTGAGATAAGAGAGCTAATCTTGTCTTCATTATTTTTTATTGGAAGGGAATTGAGTTTATCATTGGAGTAGTTGTCCATCATATGGGAATTTTGACAACTCCACAATGTAACTGGATGTTCGAGCAAGAAATAAGGGCATGACTGCAGCTGAACATGATTACTTCGAGCATTTGTGAGTCTCTTAGAGGTGTGTATGCTGTAAATTTTGGGTTTTAGGGACAATGTGAATTACAAAGATCATTAGTTATATTCCTTCTAAAATGTCCAATCTTCCCATTTGTTAAAGGCAAGTTGAATTCAATCATTGCTTAATTTTGATTTTTTTCCCTTCTAGTGATACGATTAGCTTATAAATTTGAATATGGCCTAACAAAGTTGAATATGATCTTTATCTTCTCAAATTTGGGTACTTGAAGTCAACTTGTCCACAAGCATGTCTCCAACCTAAAATCCATGTCCTGTGGAAAATTTTCAATCGCTGGTTGGGTTGTCAGTAATGTTTCCTGATTTTATCTGCATGGCACTTTGTGATACGGGGTTAGCCGCATGATGGCCCGATCTTCGACAATCAAACAAGAAACTCAAGAACGGAAGCAAGAAATAAACAAGACTCAACAAGAACTCAAAGAAGACGCAAGAAACGAACAAGAAAACAAAGTTCTTGGACAAGATCGACCAAGAATGCAGCAAGAATATCAAGAAGATGCAAGCCTCGATCAAGAACACCAAGATCCAAAGACTACCCGATGTTGAAAACAATAAGAAACACAAAGACTCGATAAAGACTAACAAAGACTCGAAATTTAAGAACAAGACACGGCCGATAAGGACAGAGTCGATCTATATAGAACAAGATGAAGACCCCAGGCCTTCGTAGAGGGTAGGAACCAACACCAATGACAATATAACCCGCCTCTACAACCCTACACAACCAAACGGACAACTTGGAGGCACAAGGAGGGGGCTCGTGGATACTAGGATCACCAAGTCTTCTGAATTTGATGAACAACATGCAAACCAAGCTGAGATCTATACCAATTTGCAATCGATGAGCTCCGCTATGAATCGATCGACTTTCACTTGATGTGTTTCACACAAATATGAGATTTCAATATTCAATGACATGATTGTTCTACATGGAAGAACTCGGCTTATATAGGCCATACAAGGCTGAATTGGGCCGAAATTCTTAAAAGAATTAACTTAAAGAAATAATAAAAATAACTCTTAAAGTTTCCTAATATAACTTAAGTAGAAAAGTTACTAAAAATAGAAATAACATAGATGTTCCAAGACTTAAGAAATCGGCAATCCTAAGAGCTTAAGTTGGCTCGGCCTCTTGGATCCCAATACACATGTAAGTCTTCAATGTAGGATTCGGGAGTTGAACCGTGCTCGAGAACAATGCGTGACTCACAAACATGAATGAGTCTCTCTGAAGCTTCTTAGCTCGAGCTCGAGTCATAGGTCCTTCTCCAAGTATGATAGGCGTGTCTGAAGTTGTAGAAGATGGTCCTGCATCAACCTCTCCTTCCTGGAGAGGATTCGACCACCATTCCAAGTCCTCGTCCACAGCAAAGTAAGGAATGAGATCTGCGACGTTGAAGGTTGCGCTCACGCCATAGTCTCCAGGAAGCTCCAATTGGTAGGCATTCTCGCCCACTAGGCTGTCACCTCTAGGTGCTAGCTTGTTCTTCTGTGCTTCTGGAAACCTCTCCTTCCTCAGGTGCACCCACACGAGATCCCCAGGTTGAAATGTCACCAAACGCCGCACGTTATTTGCTTTGTGTGCGTTGTATTCAGCCTTTGCACAAGCTTCTGACGCGTCCGTTCATGCAGCTCCTTAACGAACTCAACATGCTTACATGCTTCAAATGATTCTTTCTCTCTCATAGGATATGGAGTAAGATCAAAAGGGGTTAGTGGATTAACACCATAAACACATTCAAATGGAGTGATTTTCGTTGAGGAATGCATAGTCCGATTATAAGCAAATACCACATGAGGTAAGGCTTCTTCCCAAAGTTTTAAAATTTTCCAAATTATGCCACTAAGGACGATAGTCAATGTTCTATTAGTCACCTCAGTTTGGCCATCGGTTTGGGGGTGGCTAAAAGTAGAGAATAGCAATCTAGTTCCCAATTTACTCCGTAAGGTTCGCCAAAAATGACTTAAGAATTTAACATCCCTATCACTTACTATAGTTTTCGGCACACCATGAAGTCTTACTACCTCTCGAAAAAATAAATTAGTGACATTGGTAGCATCATCAGTTTTTTGGCTTGCAATAAAGTGAGCTATTTTAGAGAATCGATCAACTACTACAAATATAGAATCCCTCCCCTTCTTTGTTCTAGGCAACCCAACTATAAAATCCATAGAAATGTCTTCCCAAGGGGCTAGGGGTGTGGGTAGTGGTGTATACAATCCATGGGGAATAAGCTTAGATTTGGCCTTTAAACAATCAATGCATCTTTTAAGGCAATGTTCTACATCTCTAAGCATATGTGGCCAATAAAAGTGTGATTTCAGTGTGTGGTATGTTTTATCCCTCCCAAAAGGACCCATTAAACCTCCACTATGGGCTTCATTAACAAGTAATAAACGAAGGGGACATCTAGGAATACACACTTGGTCTTTTCGAAATAAGAATCCATCATAAATGTAAAAACTTTCAGTTGGACCTTTTTCTACAAACTTTTGAAATATTTCCCCAAAATCAATAACATTCTCATACAATTCCTTAATATAAATAAAGACTAAGACGCTAGAATCCAAAGTGGTTAAAAGAACATGTCTTCTAGATAAAGCATCAGCTACCACATTGTCTTTGCCTTTCTTGTATTTAATCACATAAGGAAATGTCTCAATAAATTCCATCCATCTACCATGTCTCCTATCAAGTTTATCTTTGCTTTTAAAATGTTTCAATGATTCATGATCAGTCCTAAAAATAAACTCTCTAGGCCATAGGTAATGGGACCAAGTCTTAAGAACTCTATATAAAGCATACAACTCTTTATCATATGTAGAGTAATTAAGACAAGCATCTTTCAGTTTCTCAGAGATGAAAGCAATAGGCTTACCTTCCTGCATAAGGACTCCGCCAATGCCAACTCTTCTAGCGTCACACTCCACCTCAAAGGGCCGAGAGATGTCCGGGAGAGCGAGCAAGGGCGCTTGGGTCAGCTTTTCCTTGAGCGTGCGGAAGGCCTCCTTCTGACCATCGCCCCACTTGAACTCGCACCGCTTCTCTGTGAGCTCCGTGAGAGGGGCTGAGATGGTGCTGGAGTCGCGCACGAACCGCCTGTAGAAGCTCGACAATCCTTGGAAGTTGCGCACATGGCCGATGGTGGTGGGTGTTGGCCACTCTTGGATTGCCTTGATCTTCGCCTCATCGACATGTAGTCCATTCGAGCTCACTACAAAACCAAGAAAGGACACTTGTTCATTACATAATTCACATTTCTTTAAATTAGCATACAAGTATTCTAATCTTAGTGTCTTAAGTACTTCCCTAAGATGTGCTTCATGTTCTTTAGGAGATTTGCTATAAATAAGTATATCATCGAAATAAACAACAACAAAATTCCCTATAAAGTTTCTAAGCACATGATTCATTAATCGAATGAAAGTACTAGGTGCATTAGTTAAACCAAAAGGCATAACCAACCACTCATATAAACCAAATTTAATTTTAAATGTTGTTTTCCATTCATCATCTTCCTTCATTCTAATTTGATGATAGCCATTTTTTAGATCTATTTTCGAAAATATAGAAGCTCCATGCAACTCATCTAGCATATCATCTAAGTGTGGAATAGGATGATAATATTTAACATTTATGTTGTTAATAGCCCTACAATCTACACACATTCTCCATGATCCATCTTTCTTAGGGACTAATAACACAAGCACATCACAAGGACTTAAACTTTCACGATTATATCCCTTATCCAACAGTTCCTGGACTTGGGATTGGACCTCTTGGGTCTCAGTGGGATTCACACGATATGCATGCCTATTAGGCAAAGAAGTCCCTGGAATGAGATCAATATGATGCTCAATGCCACGAATAGGGGGTAGACCTGGTGGTATGTCATCGGGAAATACATCCTTATACTCTTCAAGAAGAGATAGGATGTGAGGAGGAAGGACAGCTCTAAGCTCCTCACTCAACATGTTCAATCCTTTGCATAGGAGCATGAGGGTTGTTTCCCCATCCAGACACTTGTCTACAAATGCGCTCTTACAGGCTAAAAGCACGTCCCTAGGCCGAGAGCTAGATGTCACTTGGCTCGACTGTGCCTCCTTAGCTAACTCACCTTTAATTACCTTGCGCTTCTCAATCTCGTCAGCTACTTGTGTAGGCGTCATAGGCTTGAGAACAACATTCTTCCCCTGAAAAGTAAAGGAGTAGTGGTTAGTAAACCCAACATGTAAGACCTTACGATCAGATTGTCAAGGACGACCTAATAAAATATGACAAGCTTGCATAGGAACCATATCACATAGAACATCATCTTCATAATGTCCCAATTTAAAATGCACTTTAACTTGTCAATTTACTTTTAAGTTTCCACAGTCATTCATCCAATGCAATTTATAAGGTCTAGGGTGTTGAACAATAGGAAGTTGCAATTTATCAACCATTTCTTGACTAGGTAAATTACAACAACTTCCTCCATCAATGGTCACATTACAAACCTTTCCTTTTACCAAGCATCGAGTATAAAATAAGTTCTCACGTTGATTGTCATCACAAGGAGTAGGAACAACACTTAAAACTCGTCTAACAATCAAAGACTCTCCATGTTCATATAAGACACAATCATCATCTTCATAAGAGAGAAGGTTAAGGTTTTAATCATCATCATTATTAGCATGCTTATCATTTTCATCACAACAATTTTCATATTCATATTCTCCTAGGTGATTAATCATGAGAGTTTTCTTATTAAGGCAATCCTTCATATAATGACCTCTACCTTGGCATTTGAAACAAACAATATCCCTAGATCTAGTGGTAGAAGGGTTAGGATTACTCCCTTTGGGGCCAGTAGATACCCTAGACGATTCTCGTTCGTACATCGGCGCTTTGCCCTTGTCGATGGGCTGCTGAGGGGCTCGGCTATCACTTCTTCCTTGGCCTTGGTTCGGCCTATCCCTTGAACCACTGTTAAACCGGCGTTGGGGCTACTGGGGCCGAGATTGGTGCCACCCTTATTGCTGCCCATTCGCATTTCGACCACCTTGGCTCCTATATCTCGCTCCTCTTTCAACCTTTATTGCTAAATGTAAAAGCTCAATAGGTTTAGAGTAAGGAAAATAATCAATTTCATGAGCTAAGGCGGGATTCAATATTCTAAGAAACCTAGCATTGGTATCTTCATCAGGCTCAACTACATTAGCTCTAGCCATGGTTTCTTGCATTGCATTAAATATTTCCTCAACAGTTTTGCTACCTTGTTTTAGATTTTCTAGACATTGTCTAAGTTCTCTAGCATAGTGTTGGGGAACAAATCTTCTCCTCATTAGTGCTTTTAATTGATCCCATGAAGCGATAGGCGCATCAAAGACTATTCTTCTTTCTTTAACTAGGTTATCCCACCAAATTAAAGCAAAGCCTTGAAATTCTAAGGAAGCTAGTTGCACTTTTTTAGCGTCAGAGAAGTTGTGACAATTCCAGATTTGATCCATTTTAGTTTCCCAATCTATATAAACATCTGGATCAGTTTTACCTTTAAATTGAGGAATCTTTACCTTTACCTTACCTATGTCGTCCTGGTCAGGATCCCTAGGTGCTTTGTATTGGTATCGACCTCCTCTATCGTTCTGCCTAGGACGTTGCTCCCAATACTCCTCTTCTTGGAAGCCATCATCATCCTCCGTCTGGTAGAACTTCTCTTGGAAGCCTCGGCCTCTCCCTCTTGCTCTTCATTGTCCCTGCGCATTAGCAAACCCATTATTCCTACCATATCTCTCCCTTCGTGGAGAGTCGTTCTCATTAAATAAAGGGTTATCTAAATTAGGATTAGGATTGTGGACTTCCCTTTCATCACGACGCGTATCGTCACACCTTTGATTACCTTGCCCAGCCATGGTATTCAAACCGGTTGGCCGAGCCTCAATTCCCGCAAGCCTGTTTAACACCTCCGTCAAGGTTGTGTTGAGAGCATTGATAGCTTGCATTCATATAGGTGTTATAGGTCTTATTTAGCATAGTTTAGGTGCACATATTGTCCATTTTCTTATGAATTTATGCAGTTGATGATTATGGATGCGGAGGCGGAACCTACACACAATTGTTACTAATTGTAGGCATTGAAAAGATGAGGTGAGAGGTGCATTAAGTGTAAGAGTTGAATCACCGGAGTCGACCAAGGAAACAAGGAGAAGAGTGGAATAATGCTATGAACAGGTGAGCCTCTCCCGCGGACTAGAAGCCGCGCCCGCGGTCAACACTGAGATGTGAAAGGTTGACTACGTTCTGAGCCACGCCCGCGGCCAAAAAGCCGCACCCGCAGCCTCTATCAGCGCCAAAACTCTAAATTGCCGAACTACTTGTCTCTAGTTAGGTTATTTTGTAACCCTTTTGGACGCCTATTTAAGGGGTTTTTAGGAGAAGTTTTAGAAACCGTTTAGCAATTGAAGAAACCTAGAGGAGAGCTTTTTTGCTATGGCGAACTAAACTCCTTTTTCGTTTGATTGATTAGTTTGAAGCTTTCGATTTGATATTCTGTGAGATATTCTCTACTCTATTTACTTTTGAGTAATCTTTATCGTCCATTGTTATTGCTTGTGATTGATTTTGTGTTCTATTGGATTGGCCACCTAATATTACTTGAATTTAATGTATCGCTAGATCGATAGGGACGCTAGTTGAAGAACTTAGATCGTAGTAGCAACTTGTGATCATTAGGAGCTAGTTGACTTGGTTGATTGCATGAAGATAAAGATACAAATGGTTTATTGTTAGTTCCTTTGTTTCGATTGTTCCCATTGAATTTCCTTGGTGTGCATTGCAATTGTTGAATTGAATCTGGATAGTTTCTAGATTATTCATCAATAAGGGTGTTTAGAGTCTGGTTGACATATTCACTAGTTGCAGGGAAGGAATTGAAATTTATTTTCAAGGTACAATTGATTTTCACAATAGGTTTCTCAAGAATAAATGGTTTAGGGAATTTCAAGGATCGGAATCCAAATTGAGAGTGGATATTAATTAATCAAGCGTGTTTCTCACATATTGTTATCAATCACCATCATTGCATCCTTTGCTTACTTTTGTGTTACTCTGCATACTTCCGAAACCCCCTTTTCATATCTTCTCACTTTAGCATACAAATTGAGCATATGAGTTGCACAAGTCTCTTTGGATTCAACATGTACTTGTCGAGTTTACTACTTAGGTTAGTTCATAACTATTTGATAGGATTTAACGACTGCGAAAATATCTCTATCAAATTTGGCGCCGTTGCCGGGGACTTGTTTGATAATTTGTGTGTTTTATTTGTGTGTTATTTCTTGTGTGGATCATCCTGATAGTCCACACTTGTGTTACTAACCAATGTTGAAGGTGAGGTTATTGCAGCTACATGGAGAGAGTTTTCATCAATACTTTACCAGATTGCAGGAGTACATTGACGATATTTGTTCATGGGGTTATCAAGCTAGTACAAGGGAAGTGCTTCTATGCATCTTTGATGGTATGAATGCTAAGACACGGAGCCTTGCTGAGCACGTGAGTGATGGAGGTTTATTAGATATGGGACTCTTGGAGATGTGGGATTTTTTTTGCTACATGGATTTTCAATGTGCGCAGAATGAGTCACTTCCCTAAGTATCTTAAATCATTGAGACTTATGTTTCACCTATTGAGGTCATTGTGGAGAATCATACTATGAAGATGGAGGAAGATAACATTCCATTTGAAGAGATCACCCCTAGCTCGCCCTATGATGAACCAAGTCTAGAGCCAACTACTGAGGCTAAGGAGGTAATAAAGGTCAACTATTGCGACTGGGAAGGTAGTGGTGATTATGTCGATCCATGGGAGCATTACTTCAATGCACAACACATGGAACTGTGTTGGTGGACTTACATATCCTCGACCGAAAGTCAGACTCAAGAATATGATGAGTTGGTAAGATTCTTGAAAACTATATTATTTTCTATCAACTTTTTCAAATTTTGTATCCATTCATCTCTGGGATGGGCACGAGAGTTTGATTTACTTTTGAGGGTGCTAACAATGTCCGCTTAAGTCTTAAACGGAAAACCAAAATGAGTCGAGCCAGCGACCTAAAACAAAGGCGCTGCTCGGGAGGCAACCCGAGGTAGATAGGTTTATTCATAATTTGCTTTTATTTTCTTTTATTGCAATTTTTATTTATTAGTAGGTAGTTTGGGTGTTTTCGGCAAGACACTAACATTTCAGAATAAGGGAAGAACGCCAAGGAAAATGAGTCGCGCCGGCGGCCCAAGAACCGCACCCACGACCTTCAGAATATCATAAAAGGTTGGAATACATATGGAGCCGCACCCGCGGCCTACTTACCGCGCTCGCGGCCCTTCCCCTGCAGCCACTTCCGAATTTGACTCAGTTGTATTGAGCCCCTCCTCGTTCTACTTGTTTGAGTTGCTGTAAATTGTTTGAAGTGTCGTAGTTTCTGTTTTTCCCGCCACCGCGATGAGTTTCATTGTATTTGTCTTTATCTTCATTGAGGACAATGAAAGACTTAAGTGTGGGGGGATTATTAGCTAGGATTTAGGTTTTAAATTGCATTAGATAACATTTTTTTCCTTTGCATGTTTATTTCATATTATTTCATTGCATGTTTATTTCATAGTCTTCAAAAAATATAAAAAAATCATGCATTAGTTAAGTTTAGGTCTTATTTTCCCACATGAAAGATCGCTTGTCCTCTATATTTTATTTGTGATTTATGATGCCTCATAACTCACTTGGATTGTTGAAGCTTTGATTTAGTACTTTCATATATTAGTGAGCATGGTTTATTGATGATTGAGCATGCATGACTCTTGGATTTGGGCGACATTGAGATTCTGTGCAAATTACCCAGTGAGACTATTTTGGCCTATTTCAGGACAATCTATACTGCGTCCTCTGGCTTGTTTATTGTACTCTCTTTGATTGCTTCCTCTTTGGCTTGCATTTAGATATCTTTTTCAAGGCTGCATTTTATGATTTCTGCGCATGTCTTAAACATGATTGAGGCACCTTTATTAGCCCTATTTGACTCATTCCCACCTTACATATTATCCGTTGCTTGAAGCCCATTTGAGCTTGATTGTCTATTCTATTGTAGCTCCACAAAATTTATCCATAGCCAATTATAGCCTGACCCCATCCGGGAATTTAGGAATAGTTGGTGAATATCTATATTTCGGATGATGGTTTCAATGATGGATGATGTGATTTGAGGTATCTATATGATACGTTTAGTTATTTCTTACTAGTGCTTATTACTTGGGACCTAAGGAGGATAAAATTCCCTTAGGGGTAACAGTCAAGGAAAATCAATTAATATAGCATGAAAATATATATATATATATATATATATATATATATATATATATATATATATATATATATAATAAAGGAAAGAGTTGAGTATGCTTGTAGAGTTGTATGCTTGAGATTGGGATTGTATGACATGGTAGAGATATGGTATGAGTTGATGAATAGTGGTTTGTAATTGGGTGATTTCCTTAGTTCCCGGATTATGAGCACCACATGGCCTAAAAATGTCCGTACCTTATGTTTTATACCTTGGCCCCATTACAATCTGATTGAAAGACCTCATGATTTTTGTTATGCGTGGAGTCACCAGCAGTGGAGAATTAGAACACTGGTGCAAGTCTCTTGTAGCTAAGCTTTCAAAGATTGAGTTTTGAGTGTGAAATTGTTAAGCCTAAACACATGAGTGAGAGTGAAACACATAACTAGTGAGGTGCAGAATTGACATGTTTGCTTGAGTTTATTGGTTATAAAATATGTACAATGATGTTGTCAATTTATCATATTTATTTCCCTTTTATTTCTAAAAAACAGTTGAGGTGGATGCATGAAGGGTTTGTTTGTGGGGTGATATGATGTTGTTTTCATTGTTTGAGGACAAGCAAAGGTTTAAGTGTGGGGGAATTTGATAGCTTGCATTCATATCGGTGTTATAGGTCTTATTTAGCATAGTTTAGGTGCACATATTGTCCATTTTCTTATGAATTTATGCATTTGATCATTATGGTTGCGGAGGCGGAACCTACACACAATTGTTATTAATTGCAGGCATTGAAAAGATGAGGTGAAAGGTGCATGAAGTGTAAGAGTGGAATCACCGGAGTCGACCAAGGAAACAAGGAGAAGAGTGGAATAATGATGTGAACAAGTGAGCTGCGCCCGCGGTCAACACTAAGACGTGAAAGGTTGACTACGTTCTGAGCCGCACCCGCGGCCTCTGCCAGCGCCAAAACTCTAAATTGCCGAACTACTTGTCTCTAATTAGGTTATTTTGTAACCCTTTTGGATGCCTATTTAAGGGGTTTTTAGGAGAAGTTTTAGAAACCGTTTAGCAATTGAAGAAACCTAGAGGAGAGCTTTTGTGCTATGGCGAACTAAACTCCTCTTTCGTTTGATTGATTAGTTTGAAGCTTTCGATTTGATATTCCGTGAGATATTCTCTACTCTATTTACTTTTGAGTAATCTTTATCTTCCATTGTTATTTCTTATGATTGAGTTTGTGTTCTATTGGATTGGCCACCTAATATTACTTGAATTTAATCTACCGCTAGATCTATAGGGACGCTAGTTGAAGAACTTAGATCGTAGTAGCAACTTGTGATCATCTAGGGCTAGTTGACTTGGTTGATTGCATGAAGATAAAGATACAATTGGTTTATTGCTAGTAGCTTTATTTTGATTGTTCCTATTGATTTTCCTTGGTGTGCATTGCTATTGTTGAATTGAATCTGGATAGTTTCTAGGTTATTCATCGATAAGGGTGTTTAGAGTCTGGTTGACATATTCACTAATTGCAGGAATGAATTGAAAGTTATTGTCAAGTTATAATTGATTTTTACAATAGGTTGCTCAAGAATAATAGGTTTAGGGAATTTCAAGGATCGGAATCCAAATTGAGAGTGGATACTAATTAATCAAGCGTGTTTCTCACATATTGTTATCAATCACCATCATTGCATTCTTTGCTTACTTTTGTGTTACTCTGCATACTTCCAAAACCCCCTTTTCATATCTTCTCACTTTAGCATACAAATTAAGCATACGAGATGCACAAGTCTCTTTGGGTTCGACCTGTACTTGCCGAGCTATACTAGTTAGGTTAGTTCAGAACTATTTAATAGGATTTAACGACTGCGAAAATATCTCTATCCATCGTTGAACTGTTCAGGCGTCACGGTTGAGGTATTGTTATCGTTGTTGCCGTTATTGCCATTGTTGTCGTTGTTTCCGTGCTGAGACATAGCAAATAAAACGAAAAAAGAACTATGTAAAAGGTTAGAGAAAATATAAAACACTGACAATGTGCTTCGCTCACACTTCCTCCCTAATTGGTATGTCACGCTTGTTGTTTCAATCCGTCTTGGGCAAATCAACACTCAAGCTAAAACCTAGCAATCAAGATACATATGTGAGAGAATGAACAAAGAACACAAACAATGCACTCGACAAACACACAAAAGCACTCGACAAAGGGTGTAGAGTACTCGACAAAACCAATAACACACAAGGAGTACTCGAAATCAGGGAGAAAATAAAGAAAATAAAAGAAAGTATGAAAATTTACCTCTTTTGATTTGAAACCATAAGTTAGGATGTTGTAGTTGTCAGGTAGGGTTTCAAGTTTTGTGTTTTGTGGAGGTATGTGTTTGGGTAGGCGACTAGGGCTTGAGAAGATCACCAAATTGGTCCTTTGGAAAGCTTTCTTGCACTAGATAGCTCGAAAACTTTTTTTTTTTGACTTACTTTTGCCCCTAGTGAATTTTATCCTCCTAGGTCCAAGTATGTATGTCTTTTTTTTTTTTGAATAATGTCGACTGTTTTTTTTTTACCTAATGCAAGAAAGACACAACAATGGAGAAAAGGACTCGCAAATTAGATAGAATAGGTGAATGAAATAAAAACTTAGCCCTAATGCAATATATATATATATATGAGGTTTGGTTTAAATTTGGTAAGTAGATCTATCTATGCCTTTTGTGATATATGATAGATAATATGTAAATAATCTACCACAAAATCATAATTTTAAAAAGGCTTTGAAAAAAGATAAATCAAAAGATCCAAAGATAGAAAAATAACAAACAAGGGTTTCCTTGTGAAGGGTGGAGTCGGCCAAGCTTTCGACTTTGGGGACAGTGATGTCGTCGACTAAGGCTGGTGCACTCAAAGATGTGTGCGCACAAGGACTGGTCGACTCCAAGGGTCTCGGCTAAGGCTTGTGTTTAGGCTAGCAACCACAATCAATCACAAACAAGAAAGGTTAGTGCCATAATCAATTCAAGAACAAGAAGTAAAAGACCAAATAAAGAAAGGACTATATTTTTATGGGTTTTGTGTGTTTAAGAAAATAAAAGACACAACTTTGATGTCGGAAACCAAAGCTCTGATACCAATTTGATACGGGGTTAGCCGCAGGATGACCCGATCTTCGCCAATCAAACAAGAAACTCAAGAACGGTAGCAAGAACTAAACAAAACTCAAAAAGAACTCAAAGAAGACGCAAGAAACGAACAAGAAAACAAAGATCTTGGACAAGATTGACCAAGAACGCAGCAAGACTATTAAGAAGATGGAATACTTGACCAAGAACACCAAGATCCAAAGGCTACCTGATGTCGACAACACTAAGAAACAAAAATACTCGATCAAGACTAACAAAGACTCGAAATTTAAGAACAAGACACGACCGATAAGGGTTGAGTTGATCTATACAGAACAAGATGAAGACCCTAGGCTTCCGTAGAGGGTAGGAACCAACACCAATGACTATATAACCCGCCTCTACAACCCTACACAACCAAGCGGACAACTTGGAGGCACAAGGAGGGGACTCGTGGATACCAGGATCACCAAGTCTTGCGAAGTTGATGAACACAAGGCAAACCAAGCTGAGATCTATACCAATTTGCAATTGATGAGCTCCGCTACGAATCGATCGACTTTCACTCGATGTGTTTCACACAAATCTGAGATTTTAATATTCAATGACGTGATTGTTCTACATGGAAGAACTCGACTTATATAGGCCATACAAGGCTGAATTAGGCTGAAATTCTTAAAAGAATTAACTTAAAGAAATAATAAAAATAACCCTTAATGTTTCCTAAAATAACTTCAGTAGAAAAGTTACTAAAAATGGAAATAGCATAGATGTTCCAAGACTTAAGAAATCGGCAATCCTAAGAGCTTAAGGTGGCTCGGCCTCTTGGATCCCAATACACATGTAAGTCTTCAATGTAGGCTCCGGGAGTTGAACCGTGCTCAAGAACAATGTGTGACTCACAAACATGAATGAGTCTCTCTAAAGCTTTTTAGCTCGAGCTCGAGTCATATGTCCTTCTCCAAGTATGATAGGCGTGTTTGGAGTTGCAGAAGATGGTCCCGCATCACTTTGCCTATATGTTCAACCTGCAACTTATTTTGGAGCTAATATTCTCTTCTATTGAATGGAAAAAACACCCTGAACAGTGAACATGTATGCCTAAGCTCCTAAAATCGCCGAAGCTCCCATTCTAGTTTGTTGTCCAAATATATAAACTCATTTTTAGGTCTTTATTTTTATTTTGGCTCATAGGAATGCTGCATCTGCCTAAGCTCTTATGAGGATGGAACCGAGCTGCATGCACTCCCGTGTAATCACCACTTCCACGCTACATGCGTTGAGAAATGGCTGAAGATGAACGCGACATGTCCTCTTTGCAAGTACAACATTCTCAAAGGAAATGAATCGTAGGTCGAGTTTGGGAACTGATATACAGTTTGGATTGTCCATTTCCTATTTGTGTACAGAGCTTTGGGTTTGGTGAAAGTAAATCACAACTTCTGCAAATACAAGTTCAATTTGAGCTCTGTGTTTGCAGTATTATATTAATAATTAATTTGATCAATATTCACGTTACAAGGAAAGAGAGGGAAAGGAAGTGAATTGATGTCACTCTGATAGGGTTTGCTCACCATTGTGTATTTTTTTTGTTAATTAATTTTTTTTTCACTTGTAACGTGAATGGCACATGTAATATGGTAGCAATGTAATACTCCATTACCCAGCAATATAATCTTACGGATTCCTCCCTCATTAATTAGCCATGCCGGCTATGCTTTTAGCTATTTGATCACTTCCCCTGATGTTTTGATCTCTGCCTTGTAAGATTCTCTATCTGTCATATAATTTGTTTTGTCTATCATGTCACATATTCCAGGTGTCATGTTAATTAGGGTTGTTTATGGATATATTCATGACGTCGCGAAGACAAGGAGGACACAACGACGATCGAGTTTGGGGACATTGGGATGGACAAGGGGGGTTCGTCGGATGCACCACATAAGAAAACCGAAGAGTTAATTAGGGTCCCTCTGACTGGCATGTCAACTGCAGTATGTAACATGTAAGTCATTGTAACAGTCATGTAAGAAACCATAGAGTGGACAGTTTGTTTGCGTCACGTATCGAAATAAAATCATTCCAAATATTTTACCGAACCATTTTCTACCAAATCAAATCAGTCCACAACTTCAGATTGACCTAAATAGGCCGGTGCACAAGTTTGAAACCAAATAAAAACACCCTGATAAATCCATAAAAAGAGTTTTTGTGAACTACATTACGATTATATGTTGCATACAAGACAAGCTTTAGCTCCCTCTCCGAGAGCCGCTCGTTCATTTCTTCAAGCACATTGGAGGGCTCTTGAGACATCCTCTCGAGTTCCTCAATTAAACTGTAGGCCCTGAGAATTTTTTATCGTTCCATGAAGTTACAAACAAATAGCAGGCTCTCGAGACATCAGAGGGCTCTCGGGCCTTTTTTTTTCCTTGCACCGTTGCACGTAAATATACTGATTTTGACATGTTCATTAGTGTTCTTGTCATGTACATCGTATTTGAATGGCATGTTGAAAGCAGTTCATGTCATGTATGCAGGACTTCCTTTTACCGATCTAATGTACCGATTGGGGAGAATTATGTATTAAACATCAACATTATAGTAACATTCATTTTCATTGGTTCTACTCAATCTGAAACCCTTAGACTCTAGGTAACGAGGGTATGCTTTTCATACCAATGATCTAATTTGGCCTTTCATTTGCACATATAGCAAGTTATTGTTTCAAAACTTCCAAGTTCATTCATTTATGAAATTGCATTACAGAAACACCATCAATCAAACTTGAGTCAAAAGGGTAATGATACAAACTCACACATCTACAAGTTTCATTTCTGAAATTTTCCATGGTAAGTTAGCACAGGGACTACTATTAACATGTCATTCAAATACGATGTACATGACATGAACTGCTATTAACATGTCTCTTCCATATTCTGGTATGTGTTTTATGGATCCATGAAATGATTTGGTGCTCTGTGGACGAGTTTACACAATTTTCTATCGAAACCGAACACTTTTTCCTCTCTATTCTATGATAGCAGCACCAAAGGCTTATTATTTACATGATACATGAATCGTTTTACATGACACGACAATTGTTTTACATGACATCTCAATTGTTTTACATAACACGTCAATTGTTCCCCTTTAAGTTGGAACAAAGTAGTTTCTTTTCAATTAATAATAGAAATGTATGTGGATGTATAGTAGATGTAGCTGGAACATTTGAATCTTGCAATCACACTTGAGTCATGCTAGTTTCTAAAATATTTTCTCAAACCAAATCTAGTATACTTGTTTAGCAGATCATCTAAAGAAAGAATCCACTCCCTTTCCTTTGCTTATTTGCTGTGAAAATAGGAGGTTACAATCCCTTTCTTTCCCTACAGATTGTCAAAGAATTGTTATTGATCCCAGAAACTGATGTCAATGCTTTATCTAGAGAAAGAAAAACATCACTTGACATTGATGATGGCCTACTGTTCTATGAAGAAGTTTCAGATATAAAAACTACTCTATTAGAATGTGGCGTCGTCAAAGCAAATGACTTAAATCGGCCAAAGGAGGAGCTCAGGGAAACTATGAGTGGGATCCAAAAGGACGTTCAAACTCAGATAGAAAAAACTAGAAGAACCAATAAGAATGTGGATGGAATAGCCAAGGAGATAAAGAAACTCCATAGGGAAGCAATCAACAACGTCACCAATTCAATAACCGTGGTGGCTATGCTCTTAGCAACTATTGCCTTCACAACATTTTTCACAGTTCCTGTTGGCAATTACCCTGATGGGACAGTTGTGGTAGTTAGCCATAGATCATTCAAGATTTTCTTCATCTCTAACGTTGTTTCACTTTTCACATCTCTATCTAGAGGAGAGACAAAGGCTGAGAAAAGAGTTGTGGAGGTGATCAATAAGATGATGTGGTTGGCTTCTGTCTGTATCACACTGTCTTTCACGCACTAGTACAAAAAAGGTCTTAGACAACGCCTTATAGACAACGGTTTTTAAAATAATGTTGTCTATATAGGCAAAAATTAGAGTTTTGGGGACGGACAACAGTTATTAGCTATAACCGTTGTCTTTGTAATTACATAGACAACGAATATATAAAGAACCGTTGTCATACATATAGAAGACATCTCAAATAATACGGTTGACAAAACCGTTGTCTATGCCCAATTAAAACCGTTGGTTTTGTAATTGCAAAGACAACAAATATATAAAGAACCGTTGTCATATATATAGAGGATATCTCAAATAATATGGTTGATAGAACCGTTGTCTTTACCCAATTAAAATTGTAGTCTTTGTAATTATAAAGACAACGAATATAAAAAGAACCGTTGTTATAGATATTGAAGACATCGCAAATAATACGGCTGATGAGCTGTTGTCTATGTCAATCGAAAAACGTTGTCTTTGTATTGCAAAGACAACAAATATATAAAAAAAAACCGTTGTCATACATATGGAAGAATGGAACATACCGCAAAGAATATGGTTGACAAAACCGTTGTTTATGCCCAATCGAAACCGTTGTCTTTGTAATTACAAAGACAATGAATATATAAAGAACCGTTGTCATACATATAGAAGATATCTAAAAGAATATGGTTGACTAAACCGTTATCTATATCCAATTGAAACTGTTTTCTTTGTAATTACAAAGACAATGAATATATAAACAATATTTTTATAGATATAGAAGGCATCTCAAAGAATACGATTGTGAAAACTGTTCTCTATGTCCAATTAATCCAATTAATTTAATGACCTAAATTTTTAGGTTTTATTTAAAAATACTTATATCATACTAATAAACTTAATTATATTCTTATTCAGAATTTGAATTTATTTGGATATTTAATAAATTGATTTTAGGGAACTTTGATATAAATATATTAAACGTTTCAATAATTTTAAAGACATATAATTAAATATATCTTTAATGTGCACATGTCAAAATGGTTTTGAGGAATTCTTAGGATGTTTTCAATATAACTAAAATCTATTGGGAGGTATTTCGTAAGTGAATATGGTGAAAATTTTATAACCTAAAAACTACGAACTCATTTTGTAATTTTCCGCAACTTAATTAACCTAACCCTAGCTATTATATAAATCTCGCCCACACACTCTCTTTGAAAACCCAGCGCCGTCTCCCTCTCTCAACTACCTCTTTTCGTCCGCCATTAGAGAGCTCGAAGCTTTTGCCCTTCTCTATGTTTCGCCCATCCTCTCCCTGCTCATGTCAACTCTCATCCTCTTCCCCGGCTCGCACACATCTCGTTCGTTCACCATAGAGGAGTAGCCGCAACGGACAAGAACCGAGAACGAACGAGCCTAGATGGCCAAGCCGTCCAATCGATGAACGAGCCCCTGCGATCGAGCATCTCTCGCCTGCACTTGATGATGTCGGACTGCGAACCGAGTACCTCAGATTCAGTCCTGAGTGCCTCGTAGTTCAGAATCGATACCGGACAGCCCTTGCCGAGCAGCTCAGTTGCAAGGTTGATGCGAACCCGAAGATGAGAGTTGTAGAGCCAGCCAGCGGAACGTCCTTGCCCTAGTCGAGTCGGTAACCGTCCAAGAAGCCAAGTCTTTGAATCCAAACTATCTATGGCCTCGTCGGGATCGGGGAATAATTTCCTGCGTCGATCTTTCTCTTCAATTTAATTAGTTTTGCTTCAATCGATTTAGTTTGGCTTCGATCGAATTTGTTGAGTTTATCTTGAATCCAAACCATCTGTAACCTTGTATGTTTTGTTTCTCAACTTGTTTGTTTGCTTTTTTTTTCCTGTAAAGTTGCTTATGCATCTTGAATCACTTAGTCAATTGGATACATGTTACAATTAAAGCTAGTGTATTTAGACATCTGTTAAAGGGTATTTATAGATAACGCTAAAAAGCGTTACACTACGGTTAAAGCTTATTTAGACAACGTTGAAATTCTTCTTACACAAAGAAGTACTTGGACAACGATTAATGTGTACCTAAACCACGCATGATTAATGGGTACCTAAACCACACCTAAAGGATACATATACAACGATTAAGAGGAATTAAGACAACGGGTAAAATGTACATAGGCAACGGTTATAGTTCATCAATACAACAATTAGAGTATACTTAGACAACGGTTCAATTGTATTAAGACAACGATTATATGATCCATAAACAACGGTTAATGCATCATCTGACAATGGTTATAACCATTTAATATTGATTGTGCTGAATTTTGGAGACGCATTAACAACGGTTCTTGGGCTTCTTAGACAACGGATATAACTGTTGTCTAAATGAACCGTTGTCATAGATCTAACTGTTGTTTTACCAAAAACCGCACTGACATAGACAACAATGCAATAACCGTTGTCTATGTTGATAATTAACAGTTGTCTAAGACCTTTTTTGTACTAGTGACGTCGTCGTCAGATGTCATGTAAAACAATTGACATGCCATGTAAAATAATTCAAATGTGATGTAAAACAATTAGCGTGTCATGTAAAACAATCCAAGTGGCTTGTAAATAATAAGCCTATGTGGGAATTTACATGTCACCACATCTTTGTGTATGGTCCAGAGGTGTATCCATGATCCAGGCTTAACATTCTTACATGACACCTGCATCTTTGTGTATGACCACCGATCAAGTAAACGATTCTCGTGTCAACTAAAACAAAATTATGTGTCAAGTAAAATACATTATGTGTCATGTAAATTCGGTACTGGTTACATGTAAATTCAGTATGGGTGACGGGTAATTATGTGATGATCGGTGATCATCTAGAAGCCATCAAGGTGAGGTTGAAATTCTAGGCATAGGTGGTGGCATGTGCAGTGAGGTTGTGCAACTGAAGACCGAGCGCTCCTCTCCCAAGTTCTTTTCTCATGTCATATACATCGTATTTGAATGACATGTTAATAGCAGTTCATGTCATGTACATCGTCTTTAAATGACATGTTAATAAACTATGGCACTGGATCTGATACATTTTTGTACAATATCTGTTTTTAGATCTTGGAGATGAATCCATGAGGAGCATCATGGTTAACATAAACTCGACTTGTGCAATCCGTTTGAGAGATCTAACTATGAGATTTTTGTTGGGTTTCATACTCGTCTGAGTGTCAAAAGCAAATTTCTCATGCTCAAAAACAGAATTGCTCAAACTTGAACATATCTACTGAGAAAACAGGTTACAAGATGGATAAAGTACCACTCGTACATATATAAAGCAGAAAGCATAGAGAACATCTCATTTGAGTTGTAATTATTGATTGAGTGCTATTACACGCCATAGTATTGACTAAAATGGAGAGCACACAACTAAATTTATATGTCACTCCTGCTTGGTTTGCCCGAAACGAAATCAGTCTGCAAAATATCTTCTACCTCTTGTGCATATCTCAGTGCCTGAAAACCAGAGGCAGATAAAGCCTGTAAATTTTTACGAGAAGTGCCAAATCATTTATATGTGAGTATAAACTATAAAAACTTCAATTCTAGCATCATAGCATGGAAATTAAATTAATGAGTTAAAGTTGCAAACCTCAAGAACTCTAGGAGGCTTTAGTTCCCGTTTTGGCTTCAATTTTGAAACTTTGATATTTCAATCAAGAAATATGAAGCACACAGCAATTAACAACAATTTTTAGGTTAATGAGTAAGATTTTTAGACCTAAAGACAAAATTATTCATAACATCTATCTAGGCCTTCTCCAAAAATAATACCAATAAGCTCTATGCTAACGCTAATCCCTCAATGTCATATAAGCCCCTAAGCAAAAGGAAACAACTCCCATTACATATCCATTAGACCATAACCTTAATAACCAAACCAAAAAAAACAGATGGAGATTTGGAATGCCTGTTCAAACAAGATTCTTAATTCCAACCCGAAACGCAAATTGAAACATTTTAAATACCTCAGCTCATGATTTTCCTTCCTCACCTTCAACACATTAACCATGTAGCACAAAATCTGGCAGCTAACACCACCAAGATCAAAACAAACCATAAGTACAAGCCCCTAAGAACAGCAATGCTCAAGATTTACAATAGGGAATAAAAAAGCCAATAATGATCTGACCGATAGAGGTTGAAAGCTTACACGGAAATTGGCAGTCTGAATTGGTGCTGGATAGCGGATACCACGTCTGGTGAGATAACACATTATGCTTAAATCGAAGGCCATGTTGCTTGTGCAGACATGATGATTCCAACAATCACTCCAAACAAACCAAGTGCACTACCAAAGATCTCAATCAGAAGAATCTTCACAAACAGAGATGAGTTTTGTGCATCTGAAAGTGCACAGCTACTTCCGGTAATTCCCACACACAATCTGTTGCAAGCATTCAATTTAGCAGACAGAAGATTCACAATTCACAATTCACAATTCAAACATACATTAAAATTTAGAACTCACCTGCACACTAGGTTGGCAAAGCCTACAATAATGGAGCTTACCTCTTGAATAGCAATGACAGCAACGGTAAAAACCTGTGGCATGAGAAAGTTAAAGAGCAATGAAGCTTACCTCTTGAATAGCAGTGACAGAGTTTGACATAAGCTCGCCACTGTATCATCTTCAACCTCGATTGGTTCAATCTCGATTGGTTCATGGAATTAAGATTCAATGGGAGATTGATTTATATGACCTGAATACACCGACGGCGCATTCTGATTCATATCGAGCCTCCGTCTTCGCCGATACCAGTCCTTGTACGGACTGCTAAAGAGCAAATGACAAAGAGGAGAGCTTTGAAGCACACACGACCCTTCGTCACTTCTTCGGAGGCGTCGGGGTCGCCGGCCTCGTCGACATCAGAAAGGAAGCATCCATTTCTTTTGCCCTTTCTCCTTCCCCAAATCAAATCCAAGAGCTCAAGCCCTTCTTCAATGGCAGATCTGGTCATTCCCCTCTTGTCTCGGTCCCCTTCCTTCACATCTGAAACTCAACTCGGCTCCTCTGTCTCGTTCGCCTCCAGATCTGAGATTGACATCTCCTACCGCATTATCCTCTATCTCCCGCTCTCTCTCCATCTTTCCCTCCTTCAGATCTTGTCGACCTCGTAGCCCTCCACCTCCCTCTTGCTCTTATTCACTCTCACCTTCCGATTGCGACTTTCAGATTCAACTCAGCTCCTCTCGCCTCCCTCTTGCTCGTACTCATTCTCATTCCCCTTCCTGGAAGATTGATTTTTGGGATTCAATTGTTTACCGGCTACCTACGACACTAGTTAGACGGATATCCGATTTATTCACAGATTTTAGAAAATATTATTCTATTCCCCGTGTTATTCACATATTTAATTTAAAAATATTATATAATTATTATAATTATTTTCAAATTTAATTATTAAAAATATTATCCTTAAAAAATAAATAATGTATATTCATCTATAATCAAAACAAACAAAAAATCTACAAAAAAAATTGTAGATATTATAGTAATTTTTATATAATTTAATTTAGAAATCAAAATTTATTTGATTATGTGTCAACCCATCACCTCATACTAATTGGAAACACAAATTATATGTCCTTGTCTCTACCATATCTGAGGTTGATACCATTAGAATAGCTCTTACGTACACACAAGGAAGAGTCAGAGAGATTCCCTCTAGTTGGGAAAGGAAAAAAATTGCATGTTTTTTCAAAATATTTTCTTACTAATTTTAGAACTAAAGTATTAATACAAATAAATTATAATAACTTATAAAGTTTATTTATCTTAATCGGTACAGAGTGAGTATTAAATCTTGAAGTCATGAGTTTCATATGCTTTGGCTAAATTTTTGCTTCTTTTAGTTTTTCAAATAAAAATGATGGTTAAAATAATAAATTTAATTGAGGGTTTTTTTTCAAAAAAAAAATTATAACATTTCTTCTCATATATGGGTTTAAAGAAAAATTATTTTTGAAAAAATTGAGCCTCCCTTATAAAAACAGTTCATAACTCTATCATTATTTACAAGCTCACAATTATCATGATCTTTTATGTTTATTTTTTTTGTAAGCAAGAATTGAGGAAGACCTCAGTTGAACATCCTTTATGTTTTTTTTACAGTAATCAAAACAAATGTGGTCTTTGCAACAATAAAGATCAAACTAGATCATCCTGACGGATGATTTGACACATATCCCTATAAGATGGAAGGCTAACTAGGTTACAATTCTTAATAGATTTAGCAATATGATCAACGGCGGAGTTTGCTTCCCAAAAGTAGTGCTGGAAGACGATGTGCGTAAAGCTGCCTCGTAGTCGTTCAATCTCCTCGATAATTCTAAGAATCTCTCGTGGAACATAGCTCTTCCTCTTGATGGCATTGATGACGGTTATGTTATCGCATTCAACGACAAGCTTCCTTAAACCCAAAGAGATGGCTCTCTTGATCCTTAAAGCTACTGCTAGGGCTTCTATTTGCAACACCAAGCCAGAAATAGATACCCGGCTGAGAAAATCCACAACCTGACCCAAGTCGTTCCTAAAAATACAACCCATGTAACATTCTCCCGTGCTCTTTACTAAAGCATCAACATTTAGGGCTCGTTTATTTAGATAACTAGGGAAAGGAAAGGTAAGGTATTAAATTTTACACATAAAATGTATATGATCACCAATTTTTGTGAGCTTGGAGGAGAGGATGGAGGGGAATATTAGCCCATCCTAGAGGTATTAGTTACCCCTCTCAAAATTAGGGAATAGAAGGGTAATACATTTGTATGGAAAATGGTAGAAGGAGGGGAATGATTAGAATAGGGATCAATGAATCTTAACTTAAATATGGACTATATTCATGAGGGTAATCATTACTTTTCCCTACCAAAAAACAAACGGGGGCTAAGTTTGATGTGACCCCTGGGTGGTTTCTTCCATTTCTATAGTGATAAATCCACTCCTTGATGAAAATTGAAAATAGTTTCAAAGGTTTTGACAGACAGTTTGTGTCAAAGGTCTTGAAACTACAGCTGTGTTGATGAAACACAAAACCTGTACTTTATGTTATATTATGTCCGAATATTATTATATGTTATTTCTAGATATTATTATATATTTTATTCACTAACATATGCAGCAAGCTTTTGAATAATATCTCCTTCCTTGGCCTGAATAACGTGAAGAATAAAATCGGAGATTATGGCATCAGAGTTTCCAAGAATAGAAGATCGTGAAGAATCCCTCTCAAGTCATGCTCTGCTTTAGTCGTTGGTGAAGATCCTTAGGCGCTGATTTGTTCAATATAAAGAAAAGGAAGAAGGGAAGACAGAAATACAATTTGTTGAACACAAGCACTCATACACTTAAGCCTTCAAGTCAATCTGTCTTCCTCGTGTGCTCTCTTCTAGTTCTTATGAGTCATTTATTTTGTTTCAAAGCATTTGAGAGTTACACAGTGAGCTTATACGATACATTTCGAGTGAGTGTTATACTCGAGAGTTTGTATCTCAGGAAGTGGACACTAGGTGATTGATTCACTAAGTGTTAGAGGATTGTACTAGATAGCTGAGAGAGGTGGGGCTCTTCTAGATTGGTCTAGGACTCCAAGGAACGTGAGTTGACTAGATTGCAATTGTATATGAGAGAGGCTTCTCGCTGAGCTATTAGGATCCTAAGTCTTGTGAATCAATAAAAGCCAGTTGAATCTTAGGGTTGTGGAACAACCCTAGGCGGGGACGTAGGCAAAGTTCGTGCCGAACCTCAAAAACAATTCATTGCGTCCTTTACTTAATGCTTTACCATATTTCCTCACTTGTTTTGAATTGTATAACTCTGTTGTGATTCAGATTTTCCAGAAGAAAGAATTACGTCTAATCTCAAAGGGTTTTGCAAGTGCTTCAAAAGTCTTGAGATTATTTGCGAATATACGGCATAATCTATTCAACCCCCCTTCTAGAGTATCTTCATATTACTTTGTTATACATTATCGAACCTTCAATTGGTATCAGAGCTTTACTCACTTCTTTTGATCCAACAATCTTTTGAGTTTTGATCATGTCTGGTGAAGCAAGCGGAGGATTTGCACAAGGAAGCTCTACCAGTAGACCACCACTCTTTGTAGGAAACAACTTCGGAACATTATAGAAAATGGTCCGAAGGTTCTAGAGAAAGACAGTCCAAATTGAACCAAAGTTGCAAAGACTGAGGCTGAATACATCCAAGCGGAACTTGAACTCGTCTCCAAAAACTACAGGGCTATTAACTTACTATATTGTAGTCTTAGCACTAATGAGTTTAACTGTATTTCATCTTGTAGGTCAGCTAAAGAGATTTGGGACAAGTTGGTTGTCACCTACGAAGGAACTAGCCAAGTGAAGGACACCAAGATCAGTATCTTCCTTCGAAAGTATGAACTTTTCAAAATGAAGCCTGACGAGTCTATCAAGGCCATGTTCACACGACTCACAGAGATCACCAACAACCTTGACTCTCTCAGCAAGAGCTTTAAGAACGTTGAGAAAGTGAGGAAGATATTGTGGTGCCTCCCAAAAGAAAAATGGGGTCCTAAAGTCACAGCCATAGAAGAAGCCCAATATCTCACCACTCTGCCCCTTGATGACTTGCTTGGGAAGCTGATCACACATGAGATGATTCTCAATAAAGACGATGGAGAACCTCCAGCAAGCACTAAGAACTTGGCGCTCAAGTCTAAGAAGGATGAGCCCAAAGATGTGTCTGATTCTGAAGATGAGGATGACGATGAGGATGATCTTTTTTCTCTTATCACAAGAGGCCTTTCTCGAATCCTTAAAATGAAGAAACAATTCAACAACAAGGATGGATCAGAGTCTTCTAAATTTCGAGGTAAGTCTCAATACAACAAATATGAAAAGAAGACTAAACCTTTGTCTTGTTTTGAATGTGGTGAAATAGACCATCTCGTGAAAGACCGCCCTCAAAAGATGAAGAGCCAGTCCAAGAAAGGTGATAGATGGAAAAAGAAAGCCATGGTGGCAACTTGGAGCGATTCTGATTCAGACTCCGATGATGAGAAGGCAAATGTATGGCTTATGGTCTCAGGAGATGAATCCCACGATGAGAAGCTTGATGTAATTGTAAGAGAACTTATGGCAAGTCCAAAAGAGGTATTATCGGAATTCCTTTCTAATATGATTGCCAATGAAGAGAAACTTATTGCCTAAACTAACATTGTTATTAAGAAAACTCTAGACCAGGAAAGAACTATTGAGGATCTGTCTATGAGGGTCAAAAGTCTTGAAACTTCTTATTTAGGTCTTGACATTAAAGTCAAGACTCTTGAATCAGAGAAATCTGAACTCAAGCAAGATCTCTCCTCTCTAAGAAGTGAACATCATGACTTAGAGAACGAGAAGATCTCCCTAAATAATAAGATTCAAGACCAACAGACAGCCCTCGTAAGTTTTACCAAATCCAAAGGCACTCTTGATAGGATGTTGGGTGAGCAACAAAGTTCTCTAAACAAAAGTGGTATTGGTTACAATCCAAGGTTTTTAAAGAAGCAACACATTACCACTTTTGTAAAGGCAAAAGGAAGCAGGACCTCTCCTATATGTCACCACTGTGCGAGAAAGGGACATGTAAAAGAGACCTGCCCCTATATAAGAAAGGATCCACATATCATTCGCAATACATTTCCTGTTCATTTGAGAAAAGAACGGATAACGCAAGTTTGGGTCCCCAAAGGCACTATTTTACCAAATATGGTTTATCCCAATAATGGATCTAAATTTACTTATTCGTCTAACCACAAAGGTTGATGTTTGTTTTGCAGGAGATCACCACGGTGAGGGAAGAAAAATGGATTATTGATAGTGGATGCTCGAGACATATGAGTGGGAAGAGTTCTCTCTTTCATGATCTAAAGAAGCAATCCACTGGAACAATCAATCTTGGTGATAAAGGAAAGTGTGACATCGTTGGTATTGGTAGTGTTGGGAGTGATCCTAACCATAGTATTAAAAATGTTTATCTTGTTAATGGTTTGAAGTATAATTTGCTTAGTGTTTCTCAACTATGTGATAGTGGTAATGATGTTGGATTTAACAAGAAAAGATGTCTAGTGCGCAGAGAAGATACAGGTGAAGTAGTTCTAACTGCATATCGTTATAACAACATCTATGCTGAGCAAGTGGCACAAGGAAGCTTAACCTGTCTAAAGGCTTTGACGGACGATCCAAATGTCTGGCACATGAGACTCGGTCATGTGAGCCCACATACACTACAGAAGCTTGTGTCCAAAGGGCTTGTAAGAGGATTACCTGAGATGGACTTCAAAGGTATTGATATGTGCAAAGCATGCACACATGGTAAACAAACACGTAGCTCTTTCAAACCCAAAAAGGTTGTAAGTTCTTCTCGAACCCTTGAACTTTTACATATGGATTTATGTGGTTCTATGCGAGTCAAATCTCCCAATGGTAAAAAGTACATGCTTGTTGTTGTTGATGATTTTTCTAGATATACATGGGTTGCATTTTTAAAAGAAAAATCAGAGGCCTTATTTGAGTTTTTAAAACTTTGTTAGGAGTTGCAAACTTTAAGAAACGAGCCCATTGTGTCAATTCGAAGTGATCATGGTAGGGAGTTTGATCAACTTCAGTTTGATTTGTTTTGTGCTAAATATGGCATCTCCCATAATTTTTCTGCTCCTAGGACACCTCAACAAAATGGGGTTGTGGAACGAAAAAACCGCACCCTTAGAGGACATGGCCAGGACTATGCTTTTAGAAAATGCATTACCTAAAACCTATTGGGCTGAAGCTGTTAACAAAGCTAACTATATTTTGAATCGTTGTCTTATTCGTTCTGAATCGATATATATATAGCTAAAGGTGGTAAAACCACCGGTTTACAAAAGAGCAAGACCAAACAAAAGAGTCTTGCGTAAAAAAGGGTGTAAACCTATACCTATCATGACCCCCTATGCCCACCAAAAAACCACAAGCAACCCCATGAAACCCCCTAAATCTGCAACCAAGTCCCCAACAGAACCATGCATGCCATGCTACGCCACTCCCAACAGCCCAAAAAGAAAAGCCTACTTCTACTAGTGGCCTTGTAGATCCAACCTAGCCACAAGTGCTTTGCCTTTGCACTTCATGGCAAGCCGGGATCGACAACTAGAGATAATACGAGCAGCACATTGGTCTATATCGAAGGGTTCATTACAAAAAAATTTCTTGTTGCGTCCATTCCACGTAAAATAAATGATGGCCTCAAGAGCTAGGAGTTTAGCTTGGAAGAGATTGGATTTTCTGATTTTCGGATTACTTTGAGCAAACCATTCCAACCAATCTCGGATGTGATCAAATCTGCACTGGATGCCCACCCAATCAAACACCTTTTGTTGAACAGCTCTTGTCGTTGTACATTCAAACCAAAGGTGATCCTCACATTCAACAGCGCTCTCACACAAGACACATATGGCTGCACTGTCTCCCAACCAGTGTCGAGTTTTGTTGCCCGTCTGCAGCCTCTTTTGTACAGCAAGCCAAGAAATGAAGCCCCATTTTCTGTTCTGTAAACGTCCCCAAAGGAGATCTCCCCAATCCACTTCTTGTCCCCGGTTTCTGAACACATTATATAGTTTAGCACAAGATAGTTTACCTTTGTCATTGAGCAAATCACGCAGCTCCTCTTCAATCGGGCCAACAACTTGCATTGTCTCTTTTAATTCAGTTCTGATACTCAGAACCATCCTCCATAGCCAGGAATCACCCTTTTTCTGTCATAAATCAGTACTCAAAACGCCATTCATATGGTTCTGTACACACCATCTCTTCCATATATTCGGCTTTCGCAGCACAATATCACCCCATAATCTGGAGAATACACTTTTATTCCAAGATAAGAGCTCCCGGATGTCCAGTCCACCTTTAGTATGTGGTCGAGTAACATCTCCCCAAACAATCAGGTGCCTTTTACCTTGAAGATTACCATTCCACAAAAACCTCTTCATCATGCTTTCAATCTTATAAATCACACCCTTTGGAAGAAGAATCGACTGGCGCCAGAAGGTGTGTATTCCAAGGCAGACGGATTTGATGAGCTGAAGACGGAAAGCATAAGAGAGGCTCCTAGCAGCCCAAGACTGAATCACCTTGTTGAATTTTCCTAGTAAGTCACCATATTCACAATTCTTCGTCTTCCGAGATCTCAGAGGAGTCCCTATATATCTGACTGGTAGGGTGCCCCTCTCAAACCCCAGCTCATGTATAATATTTTCTATCAACTCATTTGAACAACCAGTAGTGAAGACAGTGCTTTTACCAATGTTTACTCTCAGCCCTGACAAGTCAAAGAACTCATCCAAACAGCCCTTTAAAACTCTAACAGATTGAATGTCACTTCTACAAAACAACAGGAGGTCATCAGCAAACGCCAAGTGTACAAGCTTGAGAGCTTTGCACTTGGGATGATAATGAAAATCAGGCCGATCTGTAGCTTTAGCCAACATCCTACTTAGGACTTCCATACTCAGCACAAACAAGTAGGAAGAGAGAGGGTCACCCTACCTCAACCCTCTTTTACCTTTAAAGAAACCTTCCGGTGCACCATTGATCAAAACTGTGAAGGTTGTTGTAGTAACAGTTTCCATGATCAGGTTAATCAGCACCCTTGGCAGTTTGAAGTACACTAGCATCTTGTGTATGAACTCTCAGCTAAGGAAATCGTAGGCTTTTTGGAGATCCACCTTTATAGTGCATCTGGGAGAAATCCATGCATTTCCATAACCATTTACAATTTCTGCTGCTACTGCACTGTTATGCGCAATGGAACGGCCAGGCACGAAAGCCCCCTGACTATCAGAAACAATATCTCCCAGTTGATCCTTTATTCTGCCCACAATGATCTCCGTTACCACTTTCAAGATTGTGTTGCAACAAGAGATGGGTCGTAGATCCTTCACAAAAGTAGGGTTTGAGACCTTAGGGATGAGAGATATAAAGGTTGTATTCAGTTGTTTGAGGAGCTTGCCATGTCTGAATATTTCCCTTACAACTTCACATGTATCCAGCCCAACAATCTTCCATGCATCTTTGAAGAATTGACTCCCAAACCCGTCCGGTCCTGGCGATTTGTTAGCCCCTATAGCCCACATTGCCTTTCTGATTTCATCATACATCGGGAGTCTCGAGATCTCATCAGACCGATCCTCCTGGAAGCTAATACCACACGGCAGATCAATCTCCAAACCATTACTAGAGCGAGAAGACAGAATGTGCTGGCGAATCTCAGCCTCTCCCTCAATTTCAGTATCATCGTCTCTCTTCATCACTAGGATAGCATTCCTGGATTGTCTCTCCTTAAGACTACAATAGAACATGGACGAGGTCTCTTCTCCCATCGTAAGCCAGTGGAGCTTGGCTCTTTGAGTCGTTAAACTGATCAGGCGAGCGACATTCTTCCTCAAAACAACTTCAGCCTCAACAATCTGTCTGTGCAGCACTGTGTTTCCCCTATCAGTCTGGCCTCTTAGCTGAAGCTCATGAAGGGATCCCTTTTTCAGCTTGATTTGAGTTTGAAGTTCTGGAAAGCGAGCCTTATCCCAGGGCTTCAAGGCTTCTTTCACATTCTTCAATTTCATGACCAATTTGTATTGCTTAGACCCAACCACATCAACTGTCCATGCAACCTTAACAATATTCTGAAATTCAGCTTCTTGTCCCCAGAAATTCTTATACTTGAAGGGATATCTTTTTCGCCCAATTTCATTCTTAAGGTATACCACAACAGGTGAATGATCCGAGATGCCAGGCGCGTCAAAGAAACCTTTAGAATTTTCAAAGGAATCCATCCAAAGTTCATTAACAAGAACCCTATCAAGTTTCCTTTCCAAGCGCTCAGGCCCCTCCTTTTTGTTATGCCATGTTAACTGAGCACCAGAGTAGGGAAGGTCTGCTATATTGCATTGTTCAAGAACCTCTTCCAGCTGTGCATATTCATCCCTGGCAGCCTTGGTTTGTGGCCATTTATCTTCAATCGTAAGCAAGCAGTTCAGATCTCCAAGCACTACCCAGGGCAGGTCTATCTGTCTGGCTATAAGCTGCAGATTCTCCCAAAGCACCACTCTGTCAGACTTCAGATTATGAGCATAAATAAAGGTCGCTGCAAATATGAATTTCTTGTCAACAGAATCAACAACACAGTGGATAAATTGATCTTCCACCCTCACTATCATAACATGGAACACGGCTGGGTTCCATGTGAGCCAAATCCTACCCTTAGCCTTGCCTTCCCCATTTACACAAACTTCCCATCCATTCATCAACTGTCTCCGAACCTCCAGAAAATTCTTCTTTAGAAGTTTAGTTTCTAGTAGCCCTATTAGGCTTATATCATGCTTAAAACAATAATTAGTAATAAAATTAGCTTTAACGGGATCCTTTAAGCCCGCAGTATTCCAAGCTGCAAAACGGACTCTATCCATTAAAAACGTCAGTGTGGGTGCTACTCCCACCATGAGATATCACCACCTCCTTACCCGTTTCCGATCCACATGTACATCCTCCTGATCCTCCAAGTCCAGAATAGCAAAATGGGAAGCTGAGCCTAGGCCTGCATACTGTATAATCTGTTTGCCCCTTGCAGAGTCTCCTCTTGGTGATTTCACGAATTTTCTTTTCGCCACATCACACCAAGAGTTGGTGACTTTGCTGTGATCTTCATGAGAATCATTCTCATAGCTATTATCGCTCACAATAGTTATCTGCGTGCTAGCATCCTTTGCTACTGGTACAGGACAGCTGCTATCCGGACCCATACACGTGGCTGCTACAAAGTGCCCAACCTTAGAGCTGTTGTTCATAACACAAGTGGAAACCACCTCTGATGCGTTTCTCATCTCATTCATAAGCTGAATTGTGTAATCAGAGAGCCCAACAGGGACCCATTTAGACGTCAACACGTCCTGCTTATGAGGATTCAAGTCTTGCTCCTGCTGCACATCCCAGGAGGAGGAAATAACACGATCCTGTCGAATAGTAGTTGAGGCTTTCCGGCCACATCTATCATCTGAATGCCTAAACCTCAAGCATCCTTTGCACATAGGGGAAGCCATTCGAAAACTATAGGTTGTAAATATGACGACCCATCTATGTTCTCAATCTCCATTGCCTTCAAGCTGGCCTCCTCTACTGAGACTTCCACCAGCAGACGAGCAAAGGACAGGCGATCCCCCATATGGATGTTCTCTCATCAATGCAGATCGGCGTTCCGATTCAGCTCCCAAGTCTGCTCAGGTTAGTATTGGTGAATAATGTGGGCTCTAGATCCGGCGCACTAACCCAACAAGGAATACGATCAAAAGAAGACCAGGAAATCGGCATTCCAGGAACCCATCTTTTTAGAATCAATGGTTTCGAACCTTGTACACTCCATGGACCATTCTCAAGAACCCAGTTAAGGTTATTCTCTGACTTGAATTTAAATATATAGACGCCATTAGCCTTCTGAAACACCCCAGGGCTGTCAATCATCCACTGAGCCTCAATGAAGTCATGCATCTGAGCAAATGGGATCTTAAAGCCTGCCAGAACTCCAATAAGCGTCGTTGACCACTCCTTTCTAGAATCCGCCACATCCTCTTCCCGGATTTTCAGTTTACCTTTTTTCACGTCGGGGAAGAAGGTGAGCTTCTCAGCTCTCAAGATATCCCGATTAGCCCTAGCCAGCGGGTTGTTTTCCCTGATACCAACAACCCTCCTAGGAGCAAAACTCCTTTTCAGAGCTTGAACGAAATTTAAATCGGGGACCGAATCACGAGCATCAGCATTTACTTCTTCACCTACCCCCAGATCTACTTTCAAAGCATTCAAACCACTCTTACCAGTATTGACTGTCTGCAGATTACCTGACGCCTCCTTGCCAGGAGCAGATCCAGCAATAGGTACCCCGTTTGACGTACCTCCTTCCTTCAGATCTGCCTTCGCATTTACTCCCTTGTCGGGAGTTAGGGTTATTGCTTTCTTAGAATTTCCACAGTGCGAATCTGTTCCAGAACCTCTTCGAAGTTTAGATCCAGAGGCTGACGAAGACGAAGACCCCTTCCTTCCCATGCCGGAAGCGTCGTCGGTCAGCCCCCGTGAGGGAGGTCGATGGCAGAACAACGATCGCTCACACTGTACGGAAAATCGCCCAATACTCACTCTCTCTCTTTGTAATCACTTTGTCTTATTCGTTCCATCTTAAGGAAAACTTCTTATGAACTTTTCAAAGGTCGCAAACCACTTATATCATATTTTAAACCCTTTGGTTGTACTTGTTTTGTTCATAACAATGGAAAAGATAACCTTGGGAAATTTCATGCGCGTAGTGATGAAGGTATATTTCTTGGCTACTCCACAAGTAGCATAGCTTATAGAATCTTCAACAAAAGGACCAAGTTAGTTGAGGTAAGTATACATGTTATATTTGATGAATGCAATGACGGTTCTTTGAGTGAAAGTGTTACAGATTTAGATCTTAACATCCATACAGAGAACAAGGATGGCGATGATGCTGCTACCAAGAACACAGAGAAAAGGAACATGCAGAAACAGATTCTCAACACTGAAGAATTGGCCCAAGGTGTTGAAGATTCGTCCAAAGCCCTTGGTGCCCAATCCAAAAGTGTTGAGGTGTCAGAAACTGTTGTAACTGAACCTAACAGATCCACGGAGTCAGATGTACCACAAATCAATCCTGTTGGTGTGACAAATCAAGGATCTGAGACTAGCAAACGAAAATTCAAATACTCCTCATCACACTCATTAAAGGATATCATCTCTGACCCTACATCTAGTGTTCAAACTCGTTCTAAACTTAAAGATCTTTGTGCTTTTCACGCGTTTGTTTCTCTTATAGAACCAAAGAAGGTAGATGAGGCCGTTCAAGAGCTAGATTGGATCATTGCTATGCAAAGTGAGCTTAATGAATTTGAAAGGAAAAAAGTCTGGACCTTGAAGCCTAGGCCAAAGCATCAATCAGTCATTGGCACACGTTGGGTATTTCGGAACAAGCTAGATGAGAATGGTAAGATCGTGAGGAACAAAGCAAGGCTTGTTGCTCAAGGCTACAATCAAGAGGAAGGTATTGAATACGAGGAGACTTTTGCTCCCGTAGCCAGGCTTGAAGCCATTCGCATATTATTAGCATTTGCATCTTTTATGAGCATAAAGTTATATCAAATGGATGCCAAGTGTGCTTTTCTTAATGGTTTCTTAGAGGAAGAAGTCTATGTGGCTCAACCCACAGGTTTTGAAAGTTCGGAATTTCCTAATCATGTTTACAAACTAGACAAAGCGCTATATGGTTTGAAACAAGCCCCAATAGCTTGGTATGAGCACTTGTCAAAATATCTTTTAGAAAATGATTTTAAAAGGGGGTTGATCGACAAGACTCTTTTTATCAAGACCAAAGGAAAGGACATTTTGGTTATTCAAATATATGTTGATGATATATTGTTTGAAGCTACTAACACATCTTTGTGCAAGGAATTTTCTGACATCATGTGCAGTGAATTCGAGATGAGCTTGATGGGAGAACTCAACTTCTTTTTGGGATTACAAGTTCATCAATCTAAGAAAGGGATCTTTGTCAACTAAAGCAAGTACACTAAGGATCTCTTGAAGAAGTTCAAGATGGATCAATCCAAAGCAGCCAAGACACCCATGAGCTCAACCTTATCTCTAGATCAAGACAAGACTGGGAGGAGTGTCAATCAAAAGGAGTATCGAGGGATGATTGGATCTTTACTATATCTTACGGCTAGTAGACATGACATCGTGTTTAGTGTTTGCATGTGTGCTAGGTTTCAAGCTGACTCTAAAGAATCTCACCTCATAGCTGTGAAGAGGATCTTTCGATATCTCAATGGCACTAAAGAGCTTGGCTTATGGTACCAAAAGCAAAAAGATTTTACATTAATCGGGTATTCTGATGCAGATTTTGCAGGCTATAAGGTGGATAGGAAGAGCACGTCAGGATGTTGCCAATTCTTAGGAGCATCCTTGATTAGTTGGCACTCAAAGAAACATAACTCAGTTGCTCTATCCACTACCGAAGCCGAATACATAGCAGCCGGAGCATGTTGCTCACAAATCCTTTGGATAGCTCAACAAATGAGAGATCTTGGCATCAACCTCAAAGGTATTCCCATTAAGTGTGACAATACAAGTGCCATATCAATCACAAAGAATCTTGTTCAGCATTCAAGGACCAAACATATTAATGTAAGGCATCATTCCATTAGAGACCATGTCGAGAAAGGTGATGTGTCCATATTTTTTATTTCAACTGATTATCAATGGGCTGACATCTTTACTAAGCCTTTGGTAGAGGACATGTTCACCTTCATTAGACGAGAGATTGGAATGCTTAACAAGTTTGCACTTTCGTAGGGGGAACTCTCCCTTTATGAAAGATAAATTCTACTCAGTGTCAAGACCTTTGAGAATTATGTCAAAGATTGTGAGCTGAATGGTAGAGCACATATGACGGATCATATATTTGGTTAATATCTTATTAGATATTTGATCAAATATAGTTTTTGTGATTTTTAACCTTCTTTTACAGTACACATCTTATTTTCCAAAAATTCTTATATCTGAGTGTTTTTTATTTATGGAAAATATATTTTTCGGAATTTTTCCCTCTTGAATTGAAGTGTGACAAGATGATTTAAAATTTGAATTGTTTTGGAAATCAATTTTTTTTTCAAAATGGCAGTGTGATGATTACCATCATTGGAACCCTAAACCCGTCCCATCAACTTAACCCTCTCATCCTTTTTAAACCACAAACTTTACCCTAATTTCTCACCTCTCCAGATTTACCTAACCCTCTCTAAAACTTCTTCTTCAACCTTTTTCTGGAAGCCTGCCCGAATCTCATCCATGGCACCCAAACGCCTTGGTGCTACCCCCAAGGGACGCCGGGCCATTGTTACTTCCCCTCAACCCGAACCTACTCCTCAAGCCATTGTCCCAGCTATTGTCCCGAGCACCGTCCTTGAGAGCACTATTGCTGAAATCAAGCGGTCCCTAAAGCACCCGGCAAAGAAATCACTCAGTGCCAAGAAAAAAGGGAAAAGGAAAATCGTTGCTGAGGAAGAAGAGGAAGAGGAGGATCTTGATGAGATTTTGGAACGAGATGCTGCAAAGAAGGTCGAGGAAGAGGCCCAGAGAAAGAAAAAGGTCGAGGAAGAGGCTGAGCGAGCAAGGAAAATAACCGAGTAGGAGGCTGAGAAAGCCAGAAAGGAGGCCGAGGAAGAGGCCCTAAGAGCTGCTGAGAAGGAGGTTCCCACTGAAGAGGAACCAGAGGAAGAGGAAAAGGAGGACGACGAGACTGCAGACGACGAGGATGCTGAGGGAGACGATGTTGAAGGTCCACTGAGGATGAAGAGGATGAGGAGCCAAAACTTATTCCCACTCCTCCTCCTCCTCCTCCCCCGTCTCCAAAGAAGCGCAAAGCCCCTGCAGCAAATCCTCTATCTCCCAAGCGTACGAGGAAAGGCACTCTCAAAAGCCTTAACGCGCCTGTCAAGAGGACTGCTCCCACAAAGGCTCGCAGGAAGAACGCCGATCCGCTTGCACTTATCCAGGTAAACCAATCCTTGCCCTCCTCCTGGTTTGAAAATGCTGAGATGGCTGGAAAGTGGGTAGATGAGTTTAGAACTCGTAAGATATGTTGTTCTGATTTCATTGATCTTCAGTTTTTGGAAGCTTTGAACCTACGATTCATCTCTCTCCTCAAACAAACATCTGCCTGGACCCTTCTAAACCTTGAATCTGTTTACTATCCCTAACTCACCCGTCTGTTTTACATAAACCTAAAACCCAAACACAATTCTGATGGTTGGTCTTTGGAATCAGTCGTCAAAGAGGGTTAGAATCACCTTCAACTCCATTGACTTCGCTGATCTCCTTGGCCTTCCTAGACCTTGTCCACCCTTTCCTGAAACCCCCACAAACGAACAGTGCGCTGCCCTTGCCCGATCCAAATACCTGCTCCCCGAAGCATCCAACAGCACAACAAAACAGCTTACCCACTCGTCCCTTACTCTCGAGGCAAAAATCATCTTCAACATCATTGTGAGATGTCTCTTACCCCAAATGAACTCTGGCTCCCTCTTAACTGATTACGCTATGGTCCTTCTATACTGAATTTTGAATGACCATGATCTTGATCTAGCCAACACAATCCTAGGATCCATGGCTCACACTCGCAAAGCCAGAAAAGGAATTCCCCTCCCCTTTGCCAACCTTTTGACCCATATCTTCAAATCTTCTAAAATCGATTTCAAAAATGAAGAATAACAGCATCATATGGGTAAATTTGACTCCAAGAGCTTTGATAAGATTGGCATCACTCAGTCCCCCCAAGGGACTTGGAGTCTTGCCTCTCCCTCAAAAACTCTTCCCACTGCCTTTGCCATTGATGAGCGCATGGACAACCTTGAGTTGGGCTTGGAGGAGGTTCGCCTGGACATCAAGGAGCTGCATAAAGAGTTTTCGCTGGAGATGAGCGGGGTGTCCAAGTTGTTGCACGAGTTGAGGGAGCAGTTCACGGATGGTGCTCCTAGTGATTAATCTTAAACCCTACCCTACCCTACCCTAACCCCTCTTCGAACACTGCTGGTTTTTTTGGATATTGGTTTCAAACTTTTGGTTACTGTTTTGCCCTCCTCCCTTTGTTGAAAGACAAAAAAGGGGAGATGATCTGCTGATGGTTTAGACTTTCAAACTTTAAAACTATTGTGAACCAAAGGTCTTGGAAGACCTTGTTTTGTTTTTGGTTGGATGTTTTTTGGCGTTAAAATTATGATCCAACATTTGTCTAACATCATGCAGGTACTTAGTTCGATTTTTCTTATGATATATCTGCTTGACTAAGTTGTAGGGATGCACATGTTTTGTCTTTCATCAAGGGGGATATTGATAACTCCACTCCCTTGATGAAAATCAAAAATAGTTTCAAAGGCTTTGACAGACAGTTTGTGTCAAAGGTCTTGAAACTACAGCTGTGTTGATGAAACACAAAACCTGTACTTTATGTTATATTATGTCCGAATATTATTATATGTTATTTCCAGATATTATTATATATTTTATTCACTAACATATGAAGCAATTTTTTGAATAATATCTCCTTCCTTGGGCTGAATAACGTGAAGAATAAAATCGGAGATTATGGCTTCAGAGTTTCCAGGAATAGAATATCGTGAAGAATCCCTCTCAAGCCATGATCTGCTCTAGCCATTGGTTAAGATCCTTAGGCGCCGATTTGTTCAATATAAAGAAAAGGAAGAAGGGAAGACATAAATACAATTCGTTGAAAACAATCATTCATACACTCAAGCCTTCAAGTCAATCTGTCTTCCTCGTGTGCTCTCTGCTAGTTCTTAAGAGTCATTTATTTTGTTTCAAAGCATTTGAGAGTTACACAGTGAGCTTATAGGATATATTTCGAGTGAGTGTTATACTCGAGAGTTTGTAACTCAAGAAGGGGACACTAGGCGATTGATTCACTAAGTGTAAGAGGATTGTACTAGATAGCTGAGAGAGGTGGGGCTCTTCTAGATTGGTCTAGGACTCCAAGGGAACGTGAGTTGACTAGATTGCAATTGTATAGGAGAGAGGTTTGTCGGTGAGCTATTAGGATCCTAAGTCTTGTTAATCAATAAAAGCCGGTTGAATCCTAGGGTTGTGGAAGAACCCTAGGCGGGGACGTAGGCCAAGTTCGTGTCGAACCTCGTAAACAATTCATTGCGTCCTTTACTTACTGCTTTACCATATTTCCGCACTTGTTTCGAATTGTATAACTCTGTTGTGATTCAGGTTTTCCAGAAGAAAGAATTACGTCTAATCTTAAAGGGTTTTGCAAGTGCTTCAAAAGTCTTGAGATTATTTGCGAAAATCCGGCATACTCTATTCAACCCCCCTTCTAGAGTATCTTCATATTACTTTGTTATACATTATCGAACCTTCATATAGGTTAGGTCTCGGGTTTTTATGTTTGGTTGTTTCATTTTGGGCCAATTCTCAGTTTCTTTCAGATATAATTGCTTGTGTCATAATTCCTTGAATGTTAAGTTGGGAGGACCGTTTAAATATGATTTTGGGTGTGTTGGGATATAGTAGCGGTTTGGAGCTATTCGGGTAGCTGAAGAGGTTGAAGTAGCTGAAGCTGTTATGTTAGATTTATGGATATGTTGCATTTTTTTTTATACAATGCAAAGATTTCTACTTGGTCAACCTCGGTTGAACCAGTGCCCACGGACGTCCTGACGGACGAGAGAATCAATCTCAACAGGAGGGGACGAAACTAAAACTGTCGACGAAAGTCCAATATGGGCCATCCTATCAGCAAAACTATTATCTTCCCTGTAAATGTGAGAAAATGAGACATCGGCAAAGACTCTATATAATCTGAGGGCGTCCGAAACCAACATCTCGATCTCCCATGGAACCTTCTAGATTCCTTTGCAAGCATTGATAATTGACAAAGAGTCGCCCTCCACTTCCAAGTGCGAACAACCCATTCTAATGGCTTTACGAAGGCCAGCATGTTGCTTGTGAATGCATAGAAGCAAGATATCATGAAAAATAAATTTTTATATGTTATAAGTTTTTAGTACAAATTTGGACAATGGTTTTTTTTAAAAACATTATATTAAAAATAAGATAATAAAAATTATCGTAATAGATTTATTAACTAGAACATATATAATATTTTGTAATTAACAAACCAAAACTTATATAATAAAAATTATATTAAAAATAGGTTAAGAAAAAAAAAATATATATATATATATATTTTTTTTTTCTTAACCTATTTTTAATATAAATTTGGTATAAATATTCGTAACCAATCTATATATATAGGTTAAATTTAGTGAATATCCATTTTTCATGTCAAAATTAAGTAAATGTCCACTTTTTCCAAAAATACCCCTCCTTCCCCATCCATAACCCTTCATCATTCCACCTTTGACCATTTTTAATTTTAACATTGACTAGTCAACATTGACCATTCCGGTCAACGCCTGCATTTGGTGACAATTTTTTGGTGACAGTTGAGTATATATTTTTCTGGTGACAGTTAATTGTGACAATTATTTTGCTGACAATTGATTTTTTGTGACATTTTATTTTTTCCGGTGATAGTTAGGGGAAAATCTTTTCTAGTGACAATTGATTTTCTTTTTTTCTTGTGATAATTGTTGGTGACAAAAAAATTTGGGTGACAATTGATTTTCTTCCATTGACAGTTGCTAGTAACACTTTTCCTCGGTGACAAATGGAGTTTTTCTGCTAATAGATGATTTTCCTGATGACAATTGTTGGTGACAACTATTAATGATGAGGTTGATGACAATATATTGTCACCATGATATTATAACCTTAAAAAATTCTCACCATAACATTATACATCACCAAGACATTGTCACCAACTATAGAACACTGTTTTCATATTGTTTAATCAACTGTATTGTCGCCAACTCATAAAAAACATTGTCACCAACCTCTTTTGAGTAATCTATTGACACCAACAATAAAACAGTGTAACCAATCTATTTTCATCAAGCTTTGGTCAATAATCTACTGTCACCGATCTAGTGTCAACCACCTATTTTTAGAAATTAATTGTCACCAACGACAAAACAGTGTCACCAACCAATTGTCACCAACTACAAAGCACTTTCATCAAACTAAAATGTTTACAATGCTAATTTTATCACATTTGTCATCTAATATTAACACATTTTTATTACAAAACTGAAACACTAGAACAAGGGGATCATAGACCCAAGAGGAGCTAAACCTGAGCAGACGAAAATTTGATGTACAGTACCAATGTGATCAGATTTGTCATCTAATATTAACGCATTTTTGTTACGAAACTGAAACCCTAGAACTAGGGGAGCATATACCCTAGAGGAGCTACACTTGACCAAACGAATAATTCGATGTATAATATTATAATGACATCAAATTTGTCATTTAATATTAACGTATTTTTGTTACAATAATAACCCTAAGTAGATGAAATTTGATGTAAAGTTTAACTTTATAATACTTAATTGTCAGACTACATCAACTTGCAAAAATATCAAAACAAAGGGGAACAGTTAAGACATTCCTACTTAACATCCAAAATAGCAAGACCCTCTATAGCCATCCCCTCTCTCTATACGCATCCATATAATTGTTTGAAATAGCTTCAATACCACCATGAAATGCAAGACCCTCGATATATTTGATGGTATACATACCAAAACTTCCACTACAATTGAACAGAAGGATAATGAAAGTTACAATATAGCAAAATGAGATATAAATTCCATTTGTCACCAAAATAGAATATATAACTCTACCAATTGTCACCAATCTAAAAAAACAACAAAATAACAACATAAATTCCATTTGTCACCAAAACAGAATATATAACTCTACCAATTGTCACCAATCTAAAAATAACAACATAAATTCCATTTGTCACCAAAACAGAATATATAACTCTATCAATTGTCACCAATCTAAAAATAACAATATAAATTTCATTTGTCACCAAAACAGAATATATAACTCTACCAATTGTCACCAATCTAAAAATAACAACATAAATTCCATTTGTTATCAAAATAGAATATATAACTCTACCAATTGTCACCAATCTAAAAATAACAACATAAATTCTATTTGTCATCAAAACATAATATATAACTCTATCAATTGTCACCAATCTAAAAAAACAACAAAATAACAATGTCATCAACCTATTGTCATCAACCTCTTGTAAGTAATATATTGTCACCAACGACATAACAATGTCACCAATTAAACTATTGTCACCGACTACATTACATTGTCACCACCCTATTGTCACCAACTATAGAACATTGTCACCACATTCTTTTCTCAAACTTATTGTCACCAAAAACAAAACATTGTCACCAACTACAGAACAATGTCGCCATATTATTTTCTCGAATGTATTGTCAAAGAAAAATCGGTTGATCAGACCTAAAAATAATTGGAGATTGGAGATTTAATCACAAAAAGGAGAGCAAACTACGAATTTAGCAAAATTGGATTGACAGTAAAAGATGAACCACACCTTACCAGCCAATAGAGAAGGAAGCCTAGGTAAATTGGGACCATCAGCGTGTTAAAGAAATATCATCCAATCAAATCCCTAATCTAGAAGGGGCAAGAAAATTCTTACCCGATCATCTCATCAAAGGTTATACCAAACAAAAGGCGATTAAAACCTAAGGAAATTAAGTGCGAATTCTTACCTTCAACGGCCGCTAGAAGAGGTAGCGAAAGTAAGGGTGAGAGAGCGGAAGAAGGGAAGCAGAGGGTGAGACATCAACGAAATCTGAGAGCGAGAGGGAGAGGGAGATTCACGGGATGACGTCGACGACTCTGCTAGCGATGGCGACTACAACCGCATGACAATATTCTCTTCGACGATTGTAACCGCCTCAAGATCTATGAATTTGGATCCACCGAGTGGTTCCTTGGAAGCGGTGGCGAGGGGATCCTGATGTCCGGCGTCATCCACCGCCATTGTTGAGATTGGATAAGAAAGAGAAAGAGACTTGTGACGCTGCTAGGGAATGAGATATGATTTGGGATTAAATTAGGGTGTGGAAAGATACACCGCAAATCCAAAGGTAAAAAATGAACGTCCTTAACGACGTGCAACCCTTCTGACTAATTAGCGTTTTAAAAATTTTAATTAATCCATTTTAACCATGCACGTCTTTAAGGACGTGCATGATTTGGGGTGTATACGGCGAACACGTTAAAATATAACAAGGGCGGTTTGGGGTTTAATATAAAATTATGGACACTTACTTAATTACCCTTTTGAAATGGACATTTAATTACCTAATTAGGCTTTCTAAATGGATATTTGAGCAAAATTTTCCTTAAACATTCTATATGTTTTGGATTTATAAAAAAAGATTAAAAATTATTTTTTAGTTTGGGTTACTTTTGGACATAGAAATTTCAGCAATTTGTTACCTAAAATGGTGCTGGCAACATAATTAAAAAGGGGGGAGGGAGGGTAAAAATTATGAGTAAGGGCAAGATAGTAAGATTTGGGTGATATAATTTCATCAGCTCCCAAAAGCTCCTATCGGAAGTGCCTAAAACTCTCTGCTCCAGCTAGGGTTGTGCAGAAAAATATGACACGGTTGACACGACACGAAAGACCAATAAAACGACACGAAAAAACACGAAACGTTGTAGATACGACACGATTATGTCATGACACGGCAAAACACGGTAATAAACGTGTCGTGATCGGATCGGCAAATTTCTCTTATCGGGTATCCGACACGACACGTTTATTTTTTTTTAAATATTAGTAGTCTGACATAGTAGAAATTAAATAACTGTGCAAGAGAAACATAAAAGGCAGCCATCCCAATTAGTTAAGCAGCTTGTTTTTGGGTGTTATTAGGAGGCTTAGAGTTCGATTCTCAGTGTTCGCCCTCTTTTTATTTATTAGTCTTTACTTCATTTTTTTAATTATCCTTTATAGGTTTTCTGAAATGATATGGCAAAGGCCCAAACAAACCCTCAGACCCTCAATCGTCGACCTCATACCTACCCTCTCATCTCTCTCACATTGTGAAAGCTCACTCTTGCCTCTCGCCGATTCGTCCTCTCCTCCTCACTCTCGTTCTTCACCTGTCCTCTCCTCTGCTTCGCAAGTCGCAATTAATTCCTCTCTCCTCTCGCTCACCCTCTCCTCTTGTTCTATTGTTCAGATCCGGATTGTTCAACTCACTTTAGATCCGCTCGTTTTTTGTTTTTGACAAGGTGGGTTCATCGTAGTAGATTGAGAGCTTGGAGTGTATTTCAATCTCCTTATCTTAGATTGACTTCGAGGACCTGTGACAGTGATGATAACACTTTCTTTCCCTTTACTTTCATATTCAATTGGACAGATTTCAATTTTGATTTTGTATGTATTGCCTTGTTCGATTGAATTCATGTGCCAAGTTCATTCTGTTTGAAAGAAATTCTCGTTCGGTACGACATCAGAGGGGAGACATGGGCAGCCTTGAGCCCAGTAAATTTAGAAAAAAAAAAAAAGTTTTGCAAATGGTTCGTGTCGTATTATACGGGTATCCGACACAAAACCGTTTCGTGTTTTCGTGTCGGATACCTGGTACTTATCGTGTCGTGTTCGGATCGACCTTTTTGATGTTATCGGTTTCGTGTATCCGACATACCGTATGGTGTCGTATCGGATACCCGGTTATGCACAGCCCTACCTCCAGCCCCTCCCTAATGCTTTCAAAACTCTACCGCTACAATCAAACGCTACTTAGCCAAAGACCTAATATTAGTAGCGGTTCGTGTTCAAAAGCTCCTGGAAGCTCCCAAACACCTATGCCAAACGGAGTCTTTATTCCTTTGTTCCCACATGGAGTGCCACATGAAACAAATAGACTGGAAGTTCTTGTTTAAATTGTATGTATTTGTGAGGTTTTCAAAGATATTTTCATTGATGGTTGGCTTTATTAATTTATTATTTGTTTTAAGGCTTAAAAGGTTGGAAATTAATATAGTTGGTTGTTCGGCAATTGAAGAACAAATGGTTGTAATCCTCGTCGCCAACACTAAATAGGCTATGCTGAGAGGGAACCCGGTTGACATGTCTATTGAGGCGTTCTTTCGTAGGGAGGGCCTTTACGACCTCTTTTCAAAGAAAATTCTTAATTTTAGGTGGTAAGTCGAGTTTTTAGATCCATTCAACGTTTTTATTGTTATTATTGCTAGTGTGGGCTAATTTTATCACCGATTTAACTAAGAAGGCACCGTCAGCAAAGGGTTGCCAGATGAGGTGATCCTGACATTCAAAGCTCGAAATCTGTATTCTGCTTATTCTCTTTGCTACATCCACTAGGAAGATGGTGCGTAGCAATAGGTTACACTTCTTGTTTGTTTGAATTAGATCTGCTACTACCATTTCGTGGTAGCTTGGTTAATAATAGGGTTTAAGGGAGACATTAAGAAGTCAAAGGTCCTCCTAAACATTTATTGATTTTCCATTGCCTACTATCCAGAGCAGGCCCTTGAAAAATCTTTCTCTAAGAGTAAGTAGATGCCCAAACTGTCAAGATGTATTATTCATATTCCTTGATTTGAGTGATTCCGTCTGTAAGTATTTTTCCTTGATTGTTTTAACCCATATATTTTCCGGTTGGGTAAGAATTTTCCATAATAGCTTCATCTGCAAGCCAATATTTATGTCCTCTGCTTTTTTAATACCAAGACCTCCATCTTTCTTGGGTGTACAAATTTTGTCCCAGCTGATCAAAGGTTGATATCTTTCTAACTGAAGTTTATTCCAAAATAAATTTTTGTTTATCTGATCAATCTGATTCAGAATGCCTTTAGGGAGCATGAATAATTGCATCAAATAGTTTGTTTTAGAATGCATGCTTGCTTGGATGAATACATTCCTTCGTACTTGGGACAAGGAGGAAGCTTTCCATTTCGATAATTATTTTTTTAGGCTCTGAGTGGCCTCATTAAAGGTGTTATTGTTAATTCTCCCTCGAATTATGGTAATTCCTAGGTATTTATCCATGGCTTTCGTAACTGGAATGTTCATTTGTAGGGCTAATGATTTAGTTGTTGTCGAGTTGATATTGCTCGAGACTTGAAGGGAGCTTTTTTGGTAGTTAATTTTGAGACTTGATAGGTTAGAGAAGCTGTTTAGGATATTCTGGATAGCATGTAGGCTTGTGTTTGTTGCTTTTGCAAAAATGAGAGTATCGTCCACAAATGTGAGAAATGGTATGGGAGAAGAGTTTGGCGTCATTTTAATGCCTATTAGGGGATCTAGAGCATCGCCATCTTCTTGTAGGGTTCTAGCTAATAGTTCAATTGCTATAATGAAGATGTATGGTTCCAAGGGGTCCCCTTGTCGAATACCCCGATTTGCTCGAAAGGGAGTGCAGGTATATTGTTTAATAGCACAGATAATATGGGAGTGGTTATACAGGTCATCACCCACTGCACCCAGGTCGGATGGAAGCCAAAGGTTCGTAATATTATTTCAATAAAGTTCAAGTTTTGCTTGTCATGGGCTTTTTACATATCAAGTTTGAGAGTCATCCATCCACTTTTACCTTTGTTTTTGTGAAAGGAATGAAAGACTCCATGAGCCAAAATGATATTGTCTTGAATTGCCCTTCCTTCTACAAAAGGTCATTTGTATGGGTTAATAATCTTACTAAGAATTGGTTTGTCTGTTTGCTAAGATTTTTGAGATAATTTTGTATATCGTATTGTAGAGACTAATGGGTCTGTAATGGTTGATATTAATTGGGTTTTCCATTTTAGGGATGAGCGCGATGAAGGTGTTATTTGTTTCTTTGAGTAGTTTTCCTGAGTGGAAAAACGTTTTTACAGCTCTGTAGACAGAAGCTCTGACCTTCGGCCAGTAATGTTTATAGAGGTCCGGGGGAAAAACCATTCGGGCCTGGAAACTTATCATCTTCCATCTCTACCACAGTTTCCTTAATTTCCTTAGTTGTAGGTTTAAGGATGAGTCTCTCATTTTTCTCTTGTGAGATTGCAGTAGAAATTTATGGCATCTAATTTGGGTGCACCCTGCTATGGGTTGAGGGGCAAATAAACCTTTCAGCTAATTTAGTAATCTCACGACTCATTTGTTCCTAGTCATTCACAATGATTCCGTCTTTTGTTTGGAATTTGAGTGTTTTTTGTTTAAATTTTCTAATTTTGCACATTGATTGAAAGTATTTCGTGTTCCTGCCTCCTTGTTTAATGGGGATACATATGGCTCTTTACTTCCAGAATAAGTGGTTGAATTTCATCAGTTCGTCCATTTTTATCTCTAGTCGTTTTAGTCTCATGTCTTGTTGGTGGGATGTGTTACCCCAAATCTAGGCCATCTGAAGGACTGAAGGTCCTTGATGGCTTGGTCAGTTCTGTTTAGTTGTTTGGTGATGTAATTATTATTTTTGCATACACCAAGACTTGGTATATTTTTTAAAGGAGTTTTTGTTTCTGACTTAGTTTAAACATCATTGATCCCTTAAGTTTATAGCTCCAAATTTTATTCACTGTGTTTTTATATTCCGGCTCTGCGTTCCACGCCATTTCAAATCTAAATGGTGAACCGACTCTCGGTATTTTTGTACCAATTTCCATTGTAATCAAGCAGTGATCCGAGATTGTGAAGTGGTGATGGGTAGTGTGTGTAAGCTTTATTAGGAGGGAAACTAGTCGAATAAATAATTATGAATTAAACCAACTCCCTGTCCATGCAAATAAAATACAAGAATCCCTCCCGTTGTAGTGGTAGGTAATCAGGATCGAATTCACGAGGAAGCGTGTCAGCGCTCGCCAAATTAGTTCCAAAGTTGTCTTGATTTCGACTCTAGTAGACCACTCGATATCGACTGGTAAGGGTCGATATCGACTATGTCAGTCTATTTTCACTCGAAACCTGCACAACAAAAAACAACCAGAATCGACGTCGAGTGTGGGGCACTCGATATCGGGTGAGTTGGACTCGATATCGACCAGTTCTAGTCAAAATCGACTATATGTAGTGAATCGAAAAACGTGATAAAATATGTAACTATGTGTCGAAAAAGTGCGTCCGGAGAAATAAAGGATGGATAAGAAGATGTATGAACAAAAAAGATCACAAATTTGGGGTTTTGAATTCAATAAACTAAAGACTTCCAAGATCGAGGTTTCATGTCACAACAATAACCATGTAAGAATTATGCCAAATTTATAAACGATTATGCATTTTCACCAAATAACTTTCGTCATTAACAATTAAAAATATAGAGGTCTTCACATAAACTCTAATTGTTACTACCCTTTTTGATAATTAATCCAAATTCATATTAAGATCACTTTCGCTTCAATAATACAAATAAGGATTTACCTACTACTTTGGTAGAAGAATCATACAAATAGGGATAAAAGATGAAATCGCATATAAAAATCATACCTTTGGAGCACAAACTCACATGACTATCGTCGGGCTCACCCCGACCCTAGAAGTGGCCGGGATGAGTACTCGCTTCTCATCATGATAGAAAACATCAAATTCATAATAAAAATAACTACTTGCATTAAAATAAACAAAAGCTTACAACCGAACAAATCCAAAACTTCTCTCCTTTCTCCAACCTCACTCGGCATTAGCTCTCTCTCTCTATCTATCTCAATGGTGCACAATGGCTTGTGGGATGGAATGAATAAAAACCAGCCCCCTAGGGCTTTCTTTATAGTGCTCAACCCTATCTAATCTATGATAGAACAACTCTATCTAGTTCCTAAGATAAAATATCCTACTTACTTAAGATAAAAAAAAACATTGTTTAAAAAATAATGGAAATAAATAAAATTCCCTAGGTAAATTAGGAATTCACCATAAGGGATAGATGTCATACTCTTGATAAAATATCTCTTTCTTCCAAGGCAAGTAAAGGCCACTCGGAAATCGGACTCGAATTCGGCCTCTGTGATCCACTTGATATCGACTAAACCGATCGATATCGACTCGGTTTTGGCTTTGGTCCGTCTTCACTCAAAATCAGCTCCGATGATGCCCATGTCGACTACAACCCACTTGATATCGAGTATAGGGACTCGAATCGACTCTTCAGGTGTGGCTCAGTCCATTCCTGATGTGCATGCACTCGATATCGAGCGTCTAGACTCGATATCGACTCCATGTGTCAAGTCGAATTGTTGCATTTGCTCCGCTCGATTTTCGGTGTTCAGCTCCACTCGATATCGAGTTGTATGGGGTAAAATGAAGTGCCTTGACAGTTCTCTTCCTCTTCTCCGAATTGCTCGTAAAATGCTCCGACTTCTATGAAATTAAACAACAAGTCATGTAGATCTCCATCATTGATAAAGAAGCATAAACTATAAAATTCTTGCATTATTCTAACCCCGAAATATAAAATGCAGACAGAAATCGATATGAAAGTTAATGTAAAACTTAGTAATTTGAGCGCATATCAACACCCCATACTTAAGCTTGCTTGTCCTCAAACAATACATTTAATGGTCATATAGGGGAAGAAATTAAACTCTCAACATCATAGATTCATTCTCATATGATCTTGCAATAAATTACCATCCTCGAAGAGGTATTAATGTCACCAAATCCATGCCTGTGAATAAAAGCAACATATACACACAAAATGAGGGTTCTGCAAAAAGAATTCATAAGTGACAAAGCAACAATAATCAAGAGGACTTTATTTAATCTCAATAAGGAGTAGATTGGTAAAAGGCTAAATGTGGGATTTTTTTGTCATGTGGTGCTAACGATCCGGGAAAATATTTTATGTCCTGAGTAGTTGCCCCCTGCTTAGCGCGCCTCCTCATGTGTTTCTACAAGCTGCACTTGGTCGGCATGTGGGCAAGCGGTGGTGTTGTGCCTCACAGACCCACACTCCAAACAAGGTTAATTGTTAGAAATAAATTTGACTTGTTTGGTAAGGCGGCGTACCTGGTCTCTATTGAATTGATGCAAGACGTCTGGATTGATCTCCTTTAATAGTTCATAGAGCGGCATTGATGGGGCAGACCTCGCGTCGGAAGCCTCAGCAATCCCATAGGTGTTGTCAAAGTTGGCTAACCTCTCAAAGGTATCCCAAGCACGTTGTGGTGTGTACTCGAGATACCTATAAGCGGTATAGGTGTTGATCCGATCCTTTGTAGGCACATCCAGGGAGTTGTAGATGATCTCCAGGATCACATATGGCACTTGTCAATGTGTAGGACAAGACTTCTGTAGGCATTTGTAGCGCTCCCAGACCTGTGCAAGAGTTTCCCCTGGTGACAGGAGGAAATCGTTGTGTCTCCTGTCAAAAGTAAAACTCAAACCTACAAACTAGTATAGCAAGTAAGTAAGAGGTAGATCCCACATAGAATCAAGTATTTCTAAGCAATGTGTATGTACCAATTAGTAGAAAGGGGGGTTTTGTTTGATTGAAATAGAAAGAAAACAAAATAAACTATAAACAGAGAGTTGATGCAAAACAATTTAGAAAAGATCGCTCTGCCTACAACTATCCACTTTATTTGGTTAAAGTGATATTGTAACTTCCTCTTGTCCTTTTAATCTTCCTATTGATGTCCTTGTCCCGGCCTAATATAGTTTCTAGTCCAACGAGTCCTAGAAACCCTGCCTTATCTCATGAATAGTCCCTCAGAGAAGGATTTAACCCAATCGATAGCTTTAAGTTCAGAGATTAACCAAAGTATTTGCATTCCCTCAAGAAGAGATTTAACAACACATTCAACTTCATACCTATCTAATCACTACTACATATAAACCTCTAATGTATCACCCAAAGACGTTACATTATCACTAAAATATGTTACATTAGGGGAAAAGGTAACACTTTTTAGGGATTACGTTTGCGGCCGTTGCATTTGCTCTAATGTAACATTTTTTATTTGCTAAGGTAGCATTGTTTCATTAGTGAAACTAAGTGTTACATTTGATAACAAAACTATTACATTTGATTTAAATGTTACATTTTAGTATAAATATTACCTTTATAAGGTTTGTTACCTTTAATTAAATATGTTACATATAACGAATAATTTTACATTTAAAGTATAATGTTACTGTTGATTTCAACTATTATATTTGAATTAAATTTATTACAAAAGAAATGTACCTATTTTTTTTTATTAAGTAACAATTCAGTAGGCTAGGGTTATCATGGCGAACCGAGAGCATCCTTTCGGATGTGATCACAGAGATCTTGATTATGAGGTATTGAGCAGACAGGAATAGAATGGCCATGGTGTGAAACCTAGTCAGCCACTTTATTCCGAAGACGCCTAATATGGTTTACTTTGACCTCAAACCGGGACCGGAGTAAGGTCTGTATGTCAGAGATTATAGTTTCAATTTTCCAAGGTGGTTTCCATATTCCATTGACAGCGTTAACCACTGTCAAACAACCACTCTCAATGGAAAATTTATTCAAGTTTCTAGAAATGGCTATCTTTAGGCCAATCAGGACTGCCCGAGCCTTAGTTTCTACAACCGTGTGCTCACCGACAGGTTGTTGGTGGATTACCAGAGGACAACCCATGTGATATCTAATAATAACACTAAAAGACAAGGGCCCGGTTATTGGAGTAGATCCATCCACATTTACCTTATACCACCCATTCCTAGGTTTTTGCCAATTTTCAGAACATGATTTACGTTGTCTAATTTATTGCCGAGCCTCCCTCGCATCATTTATCTCATGATCGGATACTTTGGTTTTATCCCAGATTGTTTTTTGTTGTATTACAAATTGAAATATTTCCTCTACTGTAGGAGGTTTGCGGTTTTCAAAGATGATTTGATTTCTATATGTCCAAATCGCCCACCATTTAACAACTATCATAGCTTTCTTAGGTGCAGGCAAACTGCCCATAAATTCCATAAGAGGCTTTATTTGGCCTCTCATAAGAGGCGTCCTTGTATGATATAGATGAATATCATTGTCTTGCATTTGTGTAGAAGCAAACATAGGGCACTCTATAAACAAGTGGTATGCATCTTCAGAATGAGGATTACAGAAAACACAGCCTTGAAGAATGGGAATCCTATTCTGGTCAAGCCTATCTTTGGTAGGTAGTCCATCTAATCTGACACACCACAAGAAGTTTCTTATTTTTGGTTTTACATCTAGTTTCCACATCCACCCAGAAGAATTATTATTGGTTGAGCTCAAGCCGCCGCTAATGAGATTCATCGCACTCGCAGTGGTGAACCAGCCCGATTTCGAGGGTTCCCAGTATAGACGATCTGGGATTTGCATTGATGGGATATGAACATCCTGAAATTTAGATATTATGTGTTGTGGTAGATAGTTGGATAACGATTGTTTATCCCATTCACCATTCTTTATAAATTTTTCCACCTTAAAATTTTCCGTGTGATCAGGTGGAAAACCCCCAAGGTCCGTAATGGACGAGGAGCCACACCACCGATCAAACCAGAACTTTATCAATTTACCATCTCCGGTATTCCAAACATGACCCTTGCAGAATAGTGGAAAAAGCTTGCTTAGTTTACCCCATTGCCATGAAGCAGATCCTACTCGTTTATCTTCAAGCAGAGGTAAATTTTTAAGGTATTTTTGGTGTATTATAGATACCCAGATGTTTGTTGGTTCTGCTAGTATTTTCCAGAGTAGCTTTAGCTGAAGAGCAACATTTATATCACCCATTTTCCGAATTCCCATTCCTCCTAAATGTTTTGGCCTACATATTTTATCCCAGTTGATGAGAGGTCGGTGTTGTAGGTCTATGTTCCAGAAAAACGTTCTATTTATCTGGTCTAATTCATTATGAATTGTTGAGGGAAGCATAAAGCTTTGCATTACATAACTAGGTTTCGCAAGCAGGTTGGATCTAATAAGCATCGCTCTCCCCTCCTGGGAAAGCGAGTTAGCTCTCCATTTTGAAAGTTGCTGCTTGGATTTGCATATAGTTTCTTCAAAGGTTTCTTTATTCACTCTTCCATTTATAATTGGGCAGCCCAGATATTTTTCTAAATTTGTGGAGCTTGGTATGCTAAGGATACCTTGCAACATAAGTTTTCTTTGCTTTGAGATACAAGTTGAAGTTTGAAAGGCTAATTTTTTATAATTTACCTTTTGTCCTGATACTAAGCAATAGCTATCAATTATTTCTTTCACTCTACAGCAAGCATCCGCACTGCCTTTACAAAAGATCATCATGTCATCAGTAAAAGATAGAAACGGAATCCTTAAAGTGTTTCTGGCACATTGAAATCCGATAAGATTTTTCTCCTTAGTTGCTTCCAACTGGAGGGCTCGGGCGAGAACCTCAGCAACTAGGATAAACAAGAACGAGGACAAGGGGTCCCCTTGTCATAGCCCCCGTTGTGGGAAGAACATCTTCGTAGGTTCGTTATAAACCAGAACTGAATAGGAGACGGTTTGAACACATTCCTTAATCCAGTTTAGGAATTTCGAATGGAAACCGAATTTTTCTAAAACATCACCTAGAAATGACCAGCTTACTCGATCATAGGCCTTTTCCATGTCCAGTTTTACTGCCACCCACCCCTCCAAACCAAGTCTATTACGGAAGGAGTGGAAAATTTCATGGGCTATAAGAATATTGTCTTGAATTGCTCTATCAGCCACAAAGGCACCTTGTAGCGGATGAATTAGTTTACCAATGACTTTTTTGAGACGTTCTGTCAAGATTCGTGAAATTATTTTACAGCTAGTGTTGCAAAGACTAATAGGTCTGTAATGACTAGTTGTTGATGGTTGTTCACATTTTGGTAGTAGTGTAATGTGAGTGTGGTTTAGCTGTTTTAGCATATGGCCATATACGAAGAAAGTCTTCACCACTTTAGTAACCGCAGGGCCAACAATATCCCAAAAAGTTCTAAAAAACTCCGCAGAAATACCATTCGGCCCCGGGGATTTATTCATACCCAATGAGAAAACTGCCTCCTTAATTTCTCTGTTAGTCACTTGGCTGATAAGCATCTCATTGTCCTCAAAACTGATCTCTGTAGAGATAAGGTTAAGGAAATTAATAGGACTTGTGATATTTTGATTATCTTTCTTGAATCTGAGACGGAATTCCTTTTTTATTTCTTATTTAATGTTTTCTTGACCCTTAACAACCAGACCATCCTTATTCGTAATTTCTCGTATAACCTTCCTATTCCTTCTACCATAAGCAACTTTGTGAAAGTATCCAGAATTTGTATCTTTTAGTTTGAGATGTTTTGTTTTTGATCTTTGTCTCCAATAGGTTTTTTGGAATTCTAACAACATTTCTCTCTTTTTGATTAAATGAATTTGTTTTTCCCAAAGGGTTTGTTTATTCTGGTGACAACCATTTGTTTGAAGTTGTAAGAGCAGGTCTTCTGTTTTCTTAAGTTGTTGAAAGATGTTTCCAAAAGTCTTTCTGTTCCAATCCTTGGATGCTCTTTTTATATGTTTTGATTTTTGTACCAACTGAAACATAGATGAGCCCTGGCTATTAATCCGCCAAGATTGAGTGACAATATTTCTGTAGTCCTTTCTAAGGAACCACATGTTTTCCTTGTGGAAGGGAGATGTGAAAGAGAAATTTGTTGTTTGGGTATGTGTTCAATACTTCCTATGTAACCAAAACTCTGTCGAGCTTTTCATACATCCAGACGCTGTTAGGTTGAGATTTCCTCCATGTAAATTTATTGCCAGCCGATGGAATCTCCAAAAGCTTGCACTCATTTTTGAATTGAATCAGATGATTAAATCGTCCAGGGTGTGGTGATGCACCTCCTTGCTTTTCATTACTTCCACATATTTCGTTTAAATCGCTCAGGATGATGCACGGGGATTGGCAGTTGCTTATTAGTTCCGTCAGTCAGGCCCAAGACGGCGGCTTGTCTTTTTCTTGTGGGGGGGCGTCTACAAAGATAATCATGTTGCATGTGTTGCTATTAGAATTTGTGTGTTTAAACATAATGATTCTATCTTCTTGGAGTTGAAGCTCAAATTTATCATCAATTAACTGTCGGTCCTTCCAAAGGACTCCAATACCTCCCGTTCTACCAATGGCTGGTGACCAGGCCGTATGATTGAACCCAACCCTTTTCTAGTCAGCTTCATTTGGTATATTCGGATTCTTGGTTTCCATTAGAGCACACACTTGGAAATGCTCGACTTTACAGAAGGCTTCTAGAGCTATCTAAAAATTGGGCTTGTCAATGCCCCTACAGTTCCAGACCGCATGATCGAACCCAACCCTTTAATGTTTCCCCTTACACCAAAGATTTGAGAAAGTGACCGTATGAGAGTTAGTTTGATCTTTATTTTTCCATTAACAATACCTTTTTGGTTTCTACATTTAGGCTCCTCGGGTTCTGATTTTCCTTTTAAAGCCACTTGAGAAGGCATCTGATCACCTTGTCCCACCAAATCAATTCTAGGTCGGTCATCTTGTTCGACGTGGTTGGTGTTTGAACTTGATACATGGTGTTTGAGCACGTATTTTATAGGTATTATGTAAGATAAATGTTTTCGATTGTTCAGCTTAAGAAGGTTCAAATCGACTTCCATACAATTAAGGATGGAAAAAAGTTCACCATATCTGGCTAGCAAATCAATAGATTCACCCAAAATCAGATTCTCACAAATATTTTTAGTAGCAATTCTTGGAGGCTAATAAAAAAACAAACACATAATAGGCAGATAATAGCCATAAGATACGAGTTAATGGATGAATTTCCAAAGTAGTCAGTATTGTTAATGGTGTGACTGTAGGCATTGGCAGGGAGTGCATGAAGTGCAAAGACACCCCAAGCAGACGCAAACACACAGCGTATATGGTAGCTTGCATTAGATAAATCCATACATGATCTACATTAATAATCACTCCAAATCGATTTACACACAAAGGATAGAGCCCTTGACTAGGAGAAGGTGTTGTTTTTTGTTCAGTCCATGCTCCTTGGATGTTGCTGACTTTGTTTGGATTAGGCTTTGGCATGGTGTTAATGAGCTGTAATTGATAGAGGTTTTCATATATATACTTCTTGTTCACATGGGTTATGCTTAACGAGATGATACGAGAGCATAAGACAGCCATTAATTTATTATTTTCATGAATCTTCTTTTTGTCCTCAAAGACCTCAGAGGAGATAATCCCTTTGGGAAGACAACCTCCAAGGCAAAGAGAAACAAATTGTTCAGGGCCCCCCAAGGGGCGGTTCAAGTCGAGAGTTGGAGCCGAGTCGACTACCGACACTCCCATATCCGCAGGGCCTGGTTCCCCTTTGGACTTGGTGCCAAGTTTGGTTTCGTATTTGACCAAAATATGTAGTTGCCATTCAAAATTTATAACAGTAAAAACACACATGACCCCATAAGTTGTAGTTTCATAAGCTTTCTTCATGAGTGTGTTCTCAATGGGAGGGAAGTAACTGTGAACCATCGATTCATTAGCCTTGTTCGGCCCATCACAGTGCATCTCACACACCAGTCTCGTCAGGCAGCAACATGTGAGAAAGAAGGACGCACCCCAAAGAACGGAAGAAAGCAACCAACTAACTATGCCCCGTCGCAACCCCAACCGCCGCCAGCACACGTCTTCTCTTAAAAGTCGATGACATTTCGGTCAATTGTCCATAACGACCACTTTTTTGTGCCTCCAAATTAGCCAATTTTTGTAAGAGGTATGATAGCAGATGCAAGGCTTGATTTTTGAGAGGGATGAAGAAACTTCAACGATGCTTCGGCTTTCAAAGTCACCAATCGGAAGTTGTTACTTGTTGGGATTACTACTTTGGTGAATAGTCATGCTTGATTTGCCTTCAATTTGGCATGATTTGTTTTTTGTTGTTGCCGCCGCCAACACACGTCTTCTCTTAAAAGTCGATGAGATTTCAGTCGATTGTCCATAACGACCACTTTTTTGTGCCTCCAAATTAGCCAATTTTTGTAAGAGGTATGATAGCAGATGCAAAGCTTGATTTTTGAGAGGGATGAAGAAACTTCAACGATGCTTCGGTTTCAAAGTCACCAATCGGAAGTTGTTGCTTGTTGGGATTGCTACTTTGGTGAATAGTCATGCTTGATTTGCCTTCAATTTGGCATGATTTGTTTTCGGTGTTTGCCGCCGCCAACACACGTCTTCTCTTAAAAGTCGATGAGATTTCGGTCGATTGTCCATAACGACCACTTTTTTGTGCCTCCAAATTAGCCAATTTTTGTAAGAGGTATGATAGCAGATGCAAGGCTTGATTTTTGATAGGGATGAAGAAACTTCAACGATGCTTCGGCTTTCAAAGTCACCAATCGGAAGTTGTTGTTTGTTGGGATTGCTACTTTGGTGAATAGCCATGCTTGATTTGCTTGTTGGGATTGCTACTTTGGTGAATAGCCATGCTTGATTTGCCTTCAATTTGGCATGATTTGTTGGTGCGCGTGATTTGTTGGTGGTGGTTGTCGGCGGCGAATTTGAGTGTTAGGGTTCATAGCTGCGTTAAAAGGTAGACGGGGATTGAAGAGCGCGTGAGAGAGCGCGTTCATTCGGGGGCTCGGGTGTTGGAAAAGTTGCAGTTCTCTCAAGTTAATTTTTTTTGTTTGAACGTACATAGAAATGTACCTATTAATTATATTGCAATATCATATATATATATAGGGTTGGGTTCGAGTACACACAACTCCAAAAGTGAGAAGGAAAGAAGCAATTTAATTGGTCCAAGAAATGGCTTGATATGTTTTGATTGGTCCACGTCATTAAAAAATTCGGGCAAAAAAATCGCTGCCCGCGCGCCTGCCCGGCTTGAAAATCGAGGCCCACTCGCACAAAATCGAACCTGGGCTTTAACGCACAGCCCACATACCTCCCACCATTACACCAAACAGCTCTCTCCTGTGTTTCAATGGCATTAATTAAAACTAGTACTTTTTGACTTAAAGCCACCACTCCAATTATAATTAATATGTTTTCACATAAATTTATTAATTACACATTAATTGATATATTAACATATATTTCGCACTAAAAATAATAATAAATATTAAAATCAAAATCAAAATCAAAATAAATATTAAAATAAAAATGATAATAAATATATTAATATATATTTATATTAAAATAAAATGGTTGATGAACCACTACTCTTTATTTGATGAACCACTAGAATTTATTTCATGAACCACTACTATTTAATAATTATAAAATTTTCATTCTTCTTTTATTTTCTTTTAATGTTTATTTTTAATTAATTAATTAATTTTATTTAAAATAAAATGTTTCATGAACCACTAATCTTTATTTGATGAACCACTACTCTCTATTTGACGAACCACTAGAATTTATATTCTTATAATGATTAACATATTTCATATAAATTTATAAATTACACATTAAGAGAGATGTTATCAATATATATTTATCAAGAAGTGGTTCATCAAGTTATAAAGAAGTAGTTCATCAAGTTATCAAGAAGTGGTTAATCAAGTTATAAAGAAGTGGTTCATGAAGCCATGAAGAAGTGGTTCATCTAGTTATCAGTAAGTGGTTCATCGAGAAGTGGTTTTTAATTATTTATTTTTTGTTTTTAAAATAAAATGATCCACTACTCTTTATTTGATGAACCACTACTATTTATTTATTTATTTGTTTTTAAAATAAAATGATCCACTACTCTTTATTTATTTGTTTTTAAAATACTATTTATTTCATGAACTAAGACTATTTATTTGATGAACCACTACTTTTTATTTCTTGAATCATTAGAATTTATTTCATGAACCACACTCGGTGAACCAAATCTAGTGAACCACACCTAGTGAACCAAATTCAGTGAACCGCACCCAGTGAACCAAATCCAGTGAACCACACCCAGTGAACCAAATCCAGTGAACAACACCAAGTGAACCAAATCTAGTGAACCAAACCCAGTGAACCATACCTAGTGACTGAACCAACACCCATTTAGTCACCGAACCAACATCTATTTACTCACTGAACCAACCCCCATTTAGTCACTCAACCAACCTCTATTTAGTCACCGAACCAACATCTATTTACTCACTGAACCAACCCCTATTTAGTTACTGAACCAACCTCTATTTAGTCACCGAACCAACCTCTATTTAATCACTGAACCATCCTCTACCATATTCACTGCATCCACTTGAAAAATTAATATTTGAATAAAAACTTATACACAACCTAAAAAAGCAATTACATGACCACTACATGAATTGGACAAATATAATTTCATCCACTTAAATAAAATGATTCATGAACCAATACTATTTAACTTCGTAAACCACTTGGTATTAAAACTCTGAACCACTTGGTATAAAATACCTAAACCACTTAGTATTAAAAACTCTGAACCACTTGTTATTAAAACCCTGAACCACTTAGTATTAAAACCCCTGAACTCTGAACCACTTGGTATGAACCCTGAACTACTTGGTATACCAACTCTGAACCACTTGCTATAAAACCCTGAACCACCCGGTATAAAACTCTGAACCACTTGGTGTACGTAAACCCTCTGAACTACTTGGTATTAAAACCTAACCACTTGGTATAACTTCAACTCTAAGTGTTGAATTAAAAATATAGCAAATCTTTTAGTGTACACTCGTTTGGTTTTCTTCAAGTGATTTTTTTTTACTTTAATCATGTCCTAATTAGCATTCGTCTTCATATCATGGCATTGATTTTTACATTCATGTACTAATTTTTACATTAATCACGTCAACTAACTTATACGAACCCAAATCAATGTATTCCTATGGCGAATCGTGTACTAATTTTTACATTCGTCTTCAGATCATGAAATTGATTGTAGATTTCATACTAGTGCGGCTTCTGGCTCCAACTGTTTCTCTCCATCCACCTCTTGCACTCACTGCCAACCGCCTCCGAAGCCCAGCACAATCAGTCAATTACCATTGTTGTCATTGTCGCACCTGCGCGTCAGAATCCGCCTTCGGCTTCGAATCGAACAAGGACGTCTTCCTCCCTTCGACACCGGCAGTGCTCGTCATCGGCCACCAAACCGAGGACAAGAGCGCACCTGTTGAGACCTTCATGGATTCGAGTTCAACCACGACGGCGGCGGCGATTACTAGTTCAACCACGACGGTGATGGCAGCGGCGGTCCATGGGAGGGAGGAGAGGGCAGAGATCCGGGAGAGACGAAGTCGAGCCTAGTGTCGCGAGCGGAGGAGGAAGAAAGGGAGGCGGAGTGAGCAGAGGACGAAGGCTGAGAATTTGGGATTCCTTGCACCGTCGGTTCTTCGTACAGAGGTGAAACATAGGTGGAATTGGATAAAGAAGCAAATATGAGAGCGCGTGAGGGTATATTTATTTTGACCAATTAAATTGCTTCTTTTCTTCCTACCGGACCAATTCTTTCTCACTTGAACCCTCCCCTATATATATATGTAACCGGTGTAAACACCCCTTACGGTAAAATTTGTGAACACATCTGAACCTTTCATTTGGGACAAATCAACCATTGAGATTAATTCAATTTTATTTTTTAGAAAAAAAGAAAACCCACCTAAATTACTTACACATGCGTACAGGCGCGTGTAACGCCAGAAAGAATCCCACATCCCAAACCAACCTTTCATTTGATCTCCGTACATGTACTGGTACTCCAATCGTATTCGATCAAAAAAATTACTCCAGCAGATGTGTACTCGTACTTTTTTTTTATTTTTTGTTCCTTTTTTTTTTCCTTTTTACATTTGATATCAACATAATTGTGATAAAATTCAATTATTCAACTAAATTAAGAAGATTATTCGTATTTAAGAGATAATTATTCAGTAGAGTTTAAGAGATTATTCACGTATAAGAGGACGATTGTTTACAAACTTATTAGTGTTTTTTGCTTTTCTTACATTTATTATCAAGATCTTTTAGTAGAAATTAAATTATTCAGTTAAATTAGAAAGATTATTCGTATTTAAAAGATGATTATTCGGTAAAATCACAAATACTATTCATACGTAAGAGGAAGTTTGAAACAATGATATATAAAAGAATAAGTTTGAAACAAACAAAAGAATAATTATTTGGTTAAATTTGAGAGATTAGTCGGTTAAATTATATAGATTATTCGTATGTAAGAAGACGATTATTAACACATTTATTGATTTTTGAATGTTAAAATAATAATCAATAAACTTGTACATTATTAGGTAAAATAACAAAGAATATTCATATATACGAGGAGGTTTGAAACAATTATATATATATATATATATATATATATATATATATGCATTATTTGACGAGTGATTTTTAAGAAAATTATAAATTATTCGGTAAATCAATAATCATTATTCGTAGATAAAAATACAATATGCACCGATGTCATTCATATATTAATTTATATGCTATGATATTTGGTTCAATTATATAGATTATTCATATATACGAGGATACATGTTTCCATATTTATTAGTTTTGGAGATGTTAAAATAATAATCCACAAAATTGTAAATTATTCGGTGAAATCAAATGATTAATCATTTGTAAAAGGATAATTTTTTTTTTTTAAAAAGCAAAATTTAAAAAAAAATTATTCGGTGAAAGCCTACAAACAAAGCAAAATTTGAGCCATGATTTTTTTTTTTAAATGATGGGGCCCAGAGTAGTGATTTCCCATTTTCGGATTGTCTACCTCAAAAAAAAAAAAAAAAAGATTTCGGTTTGTTTTTGTACCACACGCGCAAGGAAACGGGGTGGGTTGGTTTTCGGTGGGTCCCACGTATTTTTTTTAGAAAAAAAAAATCAGAAATGGGATTAATTCTCCACCATCGATTTCACTCAATTTAAAGGATCAGATTTGTTCACAAATTGTATTATAAAGAGGGTTTACAAAAGATCCTTCCTATATATATATATATATATATTGAAATTAAAGTGGAACTATTAATTATTTAGGAAAAAAACTAAAACCAAAAGTAACTGCCCCAGGAAGATTCGTATCTTTTTTATTCCATTTCTTCTAGTTCATAGATGAGCCCTATGAAAACAAATCAAATTAGGGGTATTTTAGTCATTTTAAACAAAACAAATAGAGGTTTAATGTGTGGGTGGTCATATGAAAACAAATCAAATTTATGGGTGGTTTACTGTAATTTAAGTTTTTATAGGTGGTTATGTGAAAAATAACATAATGTACGGGTGGTTATGTGTAATTTACCCTAATTATTATACTACCAATTCAATTTGTATATTGAGTAAAAAATAATATTATATACAATGGTAACACTGACACATATTACTAATTGCTATTACGTGTTTAAGTGATGATTAATTATTCAGATTTAAATTGGATAAATATTCATATTTAAATGTGAATTATCCCTATTTAAATTGCCAACTATTTTTATTAGAAAATAAAGCGATGATTTATTCATATTTAAGTTGTCAAATATTCACATTTAAATGGGTAGATATGAATAACTAGTATCTAGATTTGAATAAATAGATCATTAAAAATGAATAATTCATTTTTAATTGCCAACTATTTAAAAATGAATAATTCATTTTTAAAAATAAAGTGATGAATTATCCATATTTAAACTGCCAACTATTTTTATTAGAAAATAAAGTGATGATTTATTCATATAAGTTGTCAAATATTCACATTTAAATGGGTAGATATGAATAATTAGTATCTAGATTTGAATAAATAGATTTCAAGACTATCCTTGTATAGTTGTATCCCATGTATGATTATCTCGATAACTATATATAATAAACTAATATAAACTACAAATAGCAGGAAGCAATTCCACAAGCAAATTCATAACTGAAGTTTTTTTGTTAATCACATTCCAGAATTATTGTAAACCAAAAAGAAAATTCTACTATTGGCGATTGTGGATTGCCGATTGAGATTTGAGAGGAAGTTTTTTTTTTTTTAAATAACTGCTATCCTTGAGCGCCGTTGATTGTTTTAAATCTATTGGTCTATAATTGTCCCCTCGTTACATGGTAAGAGCAGTTTCACTGGAAAGTTATTTTATATATATATATATATATATATATAGAGAGAGAATGGATAACTTGTGCAAAAGGCTTAGGATGTGCATTGTGGACAAAATATTATTCGGTGAAATGTGAAACATTATTCAGTGAAATTTGAAGCATTATTCGGTGAAATGTGAGTATTGTTTAGGGGAATGTGAAACATCATTTGGTGAAATTTGAGACATTTCATATAAATTGTAACTATTGTTTAGGGAATTGAGGTTTCTTTTATTTGAAATGGATAAATAAAAAAACTAAACATTATTCGGTAGAATGTTATAAATTATTCAGTAGAATTTGGACGTTTTCATCTGAACTGAACGGAAAAAAAAACATAACAGTATTCGGTAGCATGATTCACATTTCACCGAATAATGCTTCAAATTTCACCGAATAATATTTCACATTTCACCGAATAATATTTGTGCACAATGCACACCCTAAGAGGTGTGCACACCCGGACCACACCCTATATATATATATATATATATACATATATAGGGTGAGGTTAAAGTGAAAAAGGGGTTTAAGATGAAAATTTTGCTTAAAGTGAAAATAATCTAATTTTAAAACAAAACATTTACTGGGCGGCCCAAACAAACAGCCCTAACCCTCTTCCATTTCTCTCGTTCCAATCAGATCCCTCTCTCCACCGTACCTCTCCACTTTAGATCAACCGTCTCGTTGCTCCGCCTCCATGGACGACAGTCAGTCCGTCGCTCTAAGCAGCACCGTCGACGCTCCCCACCGGCAGCCCGTTCGTAGCTCCGATCAACCATCTCATTGCTCCCCGCTTCAGATCAACCGTCTCCGAGCAGCACCTCCATGAACGACAAGCAGTCCGTCACTCCCCGCCTCCATTATGCAGTCCTCTGCCGCCGGCGCCGGCGATTCGGCCGCTATCGGCTCCATTTACGCCTCTGATTGCAGCGCCCTTGAACATCTTCCGAATCCAAGTATGTAGATTCACGCCGAAATCCTCCCTCTCTTTCTTCGCGCTACATTATTTCTTGTTGATCTTCAATTTCTTCTTCCTTGAATTGCTCGGATCAGACTGAAAACCAAAATCCCCAATTTCATCTTCTTGCACGTTTCTACTTTCTAGGTAGGCTTGGGGGTTGTTAAATTGTTTGTCAATTTGATTTCGCTGGTTCTTAGTCCGGGCACGAGATCCTCCCACATCTCCGGAATCGAATTGGATCTTCGGAATCGAATTATCGGAATCGAATTGGATCTTCGGAATCGAATTGGATCTCCCAGTGCCATTCCACAGGGTTCAATTATCGGAAGTTCAACCAGAGGAGGTCCTTGTCGTCGGGAATCGGAGCTGTGTTGCCGGATCCACCACCTACTGAAGCGGCGCCGTTGTTCTGTTGCCAGTCTTCCCCCGACGCGCCACCAACAACCATCGACGGCAACCTGTGTAGCATCGCTGATCTATTTTGGTACTGTAGCAAGTCACGGGAGGAGGAAGAAGATGCTGAAATTAAAAAAATCTCCCCATACTTTCATTTCTATAATTATTGCCCTATTTTAATTGTAAAAATTATAAATTTTAGCCTGTAGTTTTTATCGGGTTTAAATTCTATAAGATCCATCTTCAATATTATAAAGTGCATAAATAATAAATCAAAGTGCAATTCATAATCTTAATTGTGCACTTCATAATCTTATTCTTGCATTTTATCATTTTATTTATTCACTTTATAATCTTAATTGTGCACTTCATAATATTATTAATACACTTCATCATTTTATTCTTGCACTTTATCATTTTATTTACGCAATTTATAATCTTAATTATATACTTCATAATCTTATTCATGCACTTCATATTATTATTCATACACCATCATTTTATTCTCGCACTTTATAATTTTATTTGCACACCATAATATTATATTTGCACAACTTAAAGTTATATTCGCACAACATAATATTATATGTGCACAGCGTAACATTATATTATTAGATATGCACAACATAATTTTAAATTTGCAAAACATAGTGTTATATTTGCACAACTTAAATTTATATTTTGCACAATATAATGTTATATTCGCACAACATAATATTATATGTGCACAACGTAACATTATATTATTAGATATGCACAACATAATGTTACATTTGCAAAACATAGTGTTATATTTGCACAACTTAAAGTTATATTTGCACAATATAATGTTATATTCGCACAACATAATATTATATGTGCACAACGTAACATTATATTATTAGATATGCACAATATAATGTTACATTTGCAAAACATAGTGTTATATTTGCACAACTTAAATTTATATTTGCACAATATAATGTTGTATATGCATTATATCATCTTATTTGTGCACATTATCATTTTATTGTTGCACTTTATAATCTTATTCATGAACGGGGACACAAAAAAAGCAAACATAAATAGCTTATGCGGGATTTTGAACTCGAACCTTTGTGCATGTGCACATCACTATACCATTTTTTGAGCTAATGGGCTTTTAATGGAACATGTTGCATTAAAGTACAAAACTGTCATAAAATAGCGGTCCATAGAGAAAATTTTTGGTAGGACACATTATGAAAATGCACATTTATTAATAATAACATTTATTGTATTATTTGTTCACTTTATATTTTGTAATCTCATCTTTTTCCCTTTTTAAAATAAAGACAAAAACTGTGATGTAACACTCTTGTTGTATTTTTTTTAATATTATAGTTGTACCTAACAATATTATTTCAAATAAAAATTACGGGCTAAAATCTGTAATTTTCATAATTGAAATAAGGGCAATATTCGTATAAATGGAAAGTTTGGGGGAGGCGTGTGAAATTTACCCCATAATTAAGGTCATTTAACCATTTTCCCATTTACTCACAAAATTAGGCCCATTTACACCAAAATTAGGCTCATTTATTCATTACTCATTTAATTAGGTCCATTTACCTTTAAATTATGCCCATTTACATCCAAATTAGACTATTTTCATTTTAAGAGGGATTTTCATCTTAAGCCCCATTTTCATTTGAACCTTTACCTATATATATATATATATATATATATATAGATTTATTAAGAATAAAATGGAATAAATATTAAAGTAACATGTGAATACACATTATTTGATCAAGAGATCGAGAGTGGATGCTCCTAATTAAGAAGTCCTATCTGAAGGTAGGCTACATACAAAAGTAAAGACCTTTTCTAAATACAAAAATTGATTTTTATTATACTAACTATGCAAAATGATTTATGTGATGAAGCTAGGCTACTAACACAACCTCGTTCTTGAATTCTTGTGCTCCTTGACTAGAGCTTTAGAGCAACCTCTTCACATCTACTTGTTGTCTAGTTCGTAAAGTACCTCGTAGCTAGCCTTCGAACACATTAAAGCCAAGGGATTTGGAATGCACACATAAATATATCTACCTGAAATGAAATAGAGATTCCAACTTTATGTACATTAATCCACCTTCTTCAATTTTATTTTCATAAGAGAAGTTGTTACATGCAGCTTCAAGTGTTTTAAACCCACATTGCCACTTGATAAAAGTATCTCTAGAATCTAGCTAGGACTTACCTGATTGGCTTCTCTAATTCTTAAATTTTTTCCTACTAGATTCAAGAAGTCATTAACAACCTGAAATGAAAAGAAAAAGTGTGCAACAATAATGTCAAGCACATGCTTCTTTTCAAACGAAAGCATTAAAAAAATGCAGAATAGAAGCAAGAAAGATCAATAAAAAAAAATCAAAGGACATGGCCTTCAAAGATCAAAAATAAGAAAAAGTACCACACATATCCATGTCCCTTCTTGGCCATTAATTACATCAAGACCTCACTTTAAGGTCTAGCAGAGGCCCTGGCCACCCTACTAGTGAATACTTTTTACCATAAGCCTAATGCAAAAGGCAATAAAAATTCAAGCCATACGTTTCCATAAGACAAATATTACAACTCTTCTCTATCCTAATAACTCCATTCAGTACACAACATTAATTAGGATCAACCACATATCTTTAGAGACACAATTTATTTAATCATGAAATATAATCTATTTATATAGCAATTTTAATAATCATCATGTCTTTACACCAACCCTTATTCACCACATACATCTACATGAATATTATTACTCGGGATTTTCTTTGACAATGACCAACCTATTCATTACTCCCTAGGAGGCACATGCATCCATTAGGGCCATGAACAAATTTCCAATTACATTAGCTACCTTAAAATTCTACTCCGATTCACATGTGTATATATCCATAATTCTACTCCAATTCATAGGTACATATCCATTAACTCATAAAACAAGACTTGTATTTAAATGCTAATCTTTTTCATTAACACCAAATAAGTCACATACTTTAAATTCTAGAGTTTTTCCTTCAATTGAAAGTTGTGTATCACTCAAGCTATGGATCGATGGTGGTGTCGATTTCTATGTCAACCACCACTGACCTTGTTAAATGTCCTAGCTGGGACCTTCCTAATGATATGAAGCCAAGGATAATGCAAGCTGATAACAAAAGCATTTCATACAACATAAGCAACAAAAATACCATCAGATTCAGATATAGGGGTTGAGATTCCATGAATAACACAAGCTGATAACTAATGTATTTCTAGCCTAGAAGGAATTAGAGTGAAAGAAAAGTGGAAAAGCGAGAAGATTAACAACTATGACTTACTGGGTCAATGCCAATTCTGTAGCCAGGAGCTAGCACACCATTCATCCATTCAACAAGAGCAGCGACTCCCATGTTATTTCCCAGAGTGCATGAGAACCCATCTCAAAATCATCTGTTTTTCAGCATAATGATAAAAAAAAAACCCAATAGCAACTATGAGAAAGCATTATCTTCAAATCTAAATGATACTAATATGGAGTGCACATGAGAATGATGGAGCCAATAAAAAAAAATCCATCAGGTATTTTTCTGTTCGATTTTCAAGTAACTTCTCTGTTCAGTTGCAATTTGATGTTCATAGTCCTAAGCCCAAAGACGGAGCCAATAGAAAAAACGAAGCAGAGATGCAATGGTGCTTAGTTTTCCTTGTACCTTCTGGTTTATTGTAGGCATCATGAAATGGATTTGTTTCATACCTCTTTTCCTGAATCTTTTGTCATAGAAGAGGAAGATCCACAAGTTTCTTCTCCAGAAAGGTTTCAAGTGAAAATAATACAAATAAGATTTTCTATTTCTTCCATTGGAGTACAAAATCCAGCAGTGGCAGTATAAGCATCTTTGTTGGGAAAAATTAAGATGTATGAAATCATTGCCTTCTTTTAACTTAATTGACTGGATGGTTTTGTCCTAGTGGTGATTCCAAATTGTCATAACACATCTTTTCCCCATTTTAAACAATAATCAGTTGAATAATTTAGGCTCTTATCAAACTTAAAAAAGCAAGAGTTCATAAATTAAATTCTAATACACCAACTGAGAGACAAGCTTCCAATGAATTTCTAGAATCAAACCTATCGACATATAAAATTTCATGTTTAACCAAACATTTTTTTTTTATCAAAACACATCAGTTGAGTTGTATATGAAGCATCTGATTCATTCAAATAACACACAAGTTCTTATATATAGGATGAAAAAACTACATCTATTTTTATCCCATTTTAAATCTAATCACCTTCATTGTTCTTATGTATAAGGCCTTTTAGTTTCATCCCCTTTAAGCTAACAAGGGTCACATTTCTTATCTATTATATTTAAGCTAACAAGGGTCACATTTCAAACTAAGGTGAGCTAATTTGATCAACCAACTCTTGTAATATCTTTACAAAAAGGGGGCTTGTTCTGGATTTTAGGACTAATTTACATGCACATTCACCAAGCCCTAAATTATGTCCAAATATAAAATTCACAAATAACCTTGAATTATATCTATGGGAGAGAAAGAAGGATTGTATAAACTAAAAATCTCACCTTTTTGATGATTTGCATCAGAAAACTTGAACCTTTCAAAATGGCTAGCTAGCTTACTTCACCTTGTGCAAATATAGAACTAATTACTTGTGTTCTTTAGGGAAAGAAAATTGCGAATTCATTTTCGTCCCAAATTTTAATTTTTTCCCCGAGAAATTCACCTTAATTCAAATATAGAAACAATAATTAATAAAATCCCTAACCTAATTTCACAATCAAACTCAAAAGCTCCAAACCGTTTTCTAGGGTTGGAGTTCTCACCTTAATTCAACAAGAGAAAGCATGGTTCATGGAGGGTAGCCGCTGACTCCGGGATAGGCTCGACTCCGGTTAGCCATGTCAACATGTAGGGACCTACAAACATGAAGAAATACATAGAAGAGGTCGAAGAGAGAGAGAGAGAGAGAGAGAGAGAGAGAGAGAGAGAGAGGCTAAAGGTCGCTCACCTCTTTATCAATGGATGTGTCGGTGTCTTCTTCCACCTTCGATTCAACAGAGACAGTGAAGTATTGAGAAAGGGGATGAGGATCCTCTCCTTATAAAAATCTCCTAATATTTACCTAATGATGTAATCTCATCCATTCAAATAATTCAATGGTTAAGATCTAATCTCTCTAACATAACCCTAATCATTTACTAATTTCCCCATCTCCTTCGCTGCAATCGTTGTTTCCTCCACAACCCGTTGCCATCATTCCTGCCCCTCAGACCATCCGCAACCATAGGGTAACCTCTTTTCCCTTTTTTTTTTTTCCATCTTCATATCACAACTTTACAACTCATTAATTTTTTTGTTTAAAATAATTTTCACTTTTTCTACCTCTTTCTAAAAGGTTTCCCCTTCAACCATGGGAAACCTCTTTTACATCTTTTCAAATTTATTTTCACTTTTTCTTTTCCTTTGTATATCCTTCCCTTTATTATATGTGTATCATCATATATTATTATGAATTATTTTTATTTATAATTTTGTAAATAAATAAATAAAAATAGCATGTAGTTAATATAAATATATTTTATTACATCTAGATCAAAATTAAAAAAGTTAAAAACATTATAACATACATAAATACTAATCGAACTACCTATAAATTTGGATCATAGCCTTGGAATTGATTCCACAAGTACTCAACCAAATCATTCTTCAAATTCATATTAGTTTGGATCAAAATGCATATTTGGAATGGGTAAAGTATTTGAATCATTGTGATACATAGTTAAGAAAATATGTGCAACTACAATAGATAAAGATGATGATATATATAGGGTAAAATTGGGCTCAAATTATAGAAGAAAATAAAATTAAACCAATGAGATATTTTATTTTAAAAAATAATGAAATATAAATATATTTTTATTTCATTTTAAATACTATTATAATTAATAAATCTAAATGAAAAAGAGAAGATCCAACTTTATCATTAACAAAAAAAAGGAAAATAAAATTAGAAAAGAGAAGAGGTTACCTCTCTCTACCAAGGTAACCCCTTCCCACCCCTTACCTTAAGGTAAACCCCACAACCATTGGTTTACCTTTTAGCAACCTTAAGGTAAGTAAAACTCTTGCTCGTGCTTTCACAACCCATTCGTACCTTTTCTTAATTTGGATCTTCTCCGATCGCCGTCAACCTCCCGCAGGCCATGGGATGGCAAATCTTCGCCCGCTCGCATCCCATTGGATATCAAGGACTGACCCATTGTACTCATCAAATGTCATAGCTCTTTCCTCCTTCACATCGATTAAAACATTGACACTTGCTTTAATTATCAATTTCCATAATCTCCGATAGTTAGGGATGAAGTTTTGCAGTTAAATAATGGTATGCTTTGTACATAATGGGTTGCCTATCATTTGAGATTACACTTGTACCAAAATATTTGAGTATTCAGTTGAAGGAATTTAACATTTGATTCTAGTACTACATTAACTTATATCAAAGAACTGAAGCATTTCTACCGAAAAAAACTGAAGCATCAAGGCGGGATTTTAATATTATGATTGTCAATTACGTTTAATATATGGATAATAATGCATTCAAGTAAGATATGATTTATGAGGATCATGAGTTCATTAGTCAATTCAAATAGTATTGAAGAATCTTCTTCTTAAATCTGAGTGCAACTGTGCAAGTGATATATATCCGATGGGAGAGGTCCTCAGATGGGTTGCAAGAGGACGATATTGGTTTGCCACCCAATGGGTTGCAGGAGGTTGACGACGGTCGAACGGAGAGGATCTGGATTAAGAGAATGCGGGGATGGATGGTGAAGGATGGCGAGAATGGCGTCAGGAGGAGGGCGGTGGAGGATGAACGATTATAGTGAGGGAGATAGGGAAATTATTAGAGGATCAGGTTTAATCCCTTTAAGTTAAAAGAAGATTAGATCTCGACCCTTTAATTATTTGGATGGATGAGATTACATCATTAGGTAAATATTACGAGAGTTGTATTAGGAGAGGATCCTTATCCTCTGAGAGAGGAGGGATCAAAATGAAGTGATGAAGTAGATGGGAGCCTAGGAGAGTGGGAGGCGTGTTCCCTTTCTTTTTTTGACCTTCAATTAGACATACGCAGTACGGAGTACTCCGTAATATTTTAGGCTTTCTGATTTTCGAACCCGGGACCCCAATTTTGAAATCCCTCTTTCATTTTGAACTCCCTCCTAAAATTTTATTTTATTGAATTGAATGAATTCCCTCCTAAAATCCTATCATTTTCTTTTCACTCCCTAATTTATACTTTTTTTTTTTTGATTCAAAGGTCGGGCAACTGAGGCCCGTATTATTTCATAATTAGCAAAACAACTAACTGTTCACACAAATGGGACTTAACCCAGAACTTATGCACATAGGTGGCTCAGTGTATTCCGCATAATTAGAGTTTAACGAAAAGGACCACTGGGCGAGTTCATCCGCTAACTTATTAGCCTGACGGCGCACCCAAACAACCTTCACCTCCCAGTCATCCAACCCGATCAGCTGTTGGCAATCGTGAAGGAGGTAGAAGTCCGGGTAATGTTCTACACTTTCCTTGGTTAGTGCAGAATGAATCAAGGCCGAATCTGTTTCGATAATCAGGTTTCGGATCGCTAAGGCTCGTCCCATCTTCAGGCCATGGCATATGGCAAGTAACTCCGCCCGTTGAGCCGAGCAGTAACCCCCACTAAACGTGAAGGCCCTCAAGAAACCCCCGTTGTGGTTCCTCAAGACGCCCTCTCCTCCTGCTAACCCCGGGTTCCCCTTGGAAGCCCCGTCGACATTCAGCTTCAACCAACCCACGGGTGGCACAACCCATTCCAGTTGATCCTTCTCCCTCATGACCAGCGGTCCTCTCGGGAGCTCCGATTTGTGCAAGCAACTGAAATAATTCGTCGTAAATTTGGCAGCCCTGATTGAGGTCCCTTCAATGTCATCACGTTGTTCATGAACAAGGCGATTTCTATTCTTCCAAATCAACCACACCATATTAGCAAAAGAAGCAGCTCTCCGATCCCCATTTTTTATGTTGGTGAATATCCACTGCTTGATGTCGCTCCCCTCTAGCACATCAGGGGAGCTCGTCCCACCTTGCCACTTGATCCATTCCTCCCTCACAATTGGGCAATCCCGCAGCAGATGGAGGCCCGTCTCAGCTTCCGGGCACCGAGGGCAGATGTCCGAGTTAGCAAGATGTCTACGAACCCTCGTGCTATTCGATAAGAATGCGTCGTGTGCAGCTAAATAGATGAAAGACCGAACACGTTGCTGAGTTGATAGACGCCACACATGCCGCCAGGAGCTGCCCTCCCCTTCGTTAACCGAACTTCCCCTTAAGAGTTTCAACGCGGACTTGGTTGAGTAAACTCCCGACTGATCAAGACCCCATATGAATTTGTCATGAGCGTGGGCCTCATTCTTCACCTGAATCGGTTGCAATTTCAATAGCACATCAGCCGGGAGGAATTGAGCAAGTAATGGCCAATTCCAAGTGCTTCCCGCCCAACTCCCTAATTTATACTTAAAAGGCAATCTAACAAACTTTTTTTTATGTTGAAAACATCATAATATTTTCAAAACCATTTTAATATGTTCAAAATACAATAATTTTGAATCTATTATTATTTAAAATAAATTTAAACTAGCCTACTAGTAAAAAAAATTTATTAAGGGAATTGATTGCATTAAATTTTACTAGTTATTTATTGCTTAAAAATTTATATTGACATAATATATGATAAAATTTATTTAAATCATCTATTACTTTTAAATTATATTGAAAATACATTCCTTTTAAATTTTACAATATTAATAATATTATAAATTTTATTCAATAAACAAATAGATGAAACAATATGCAAATCAAATTGTATTTAAGCTGTACACCATTTATTGCTTTATCAAATTTATTAAATTTTACATTTAAATATATTAGTGGGAAAGATAAAAAAATGTAGAAAAATATTTTTAAAATATTTTGAAATTTATTGTTATTAATAAATATAAAATATTAGATCCATAATTAAATGAACAGTCCAGTATGAAAAATATAAATAATTAAATATTAGGACAAAAACCCTTGAATGGAATAGTAAAAATAAATAAATATTTAAAGTATTAAATAAATTATATTTTAAAAATATATAAATAAACTTGTGTCATGTGACTCATGTGTGTACCATGGATTGGAGTGACTAGTAGTACTAAAATTGATATTCAGCTTAATTAATCTTTCTAAAAAACAATTGTGCTATATAGGCTCCTATTTTATGTTTATTTTTATTAGCATGTGTTACAATAGAACGAAAAATATGTTGCATATACAAAAGTGTTACATCAGTGTAAATAATGCTACATCCAGTGTAACATATTTTGTGCTAATGTAACAATTTGCTAATAAAAGTTAAAATGTGTTACAATAGATACATATGGTAACAATTTATAAAAATGTTGCATAAAAATGTTACATTGGGCCTTGAAATGTAGTAGTGAATTAGTTCAACGAGTTCTAAGGGGATAAGTTTGCTACTTTGGTTAAGGTTCGCAACGGAGAATCTACAAAACCCTAGCAATTAAATCGATTCTAACTAGTTGATCAGGTAAGATAGAATAAAGCAATCAACAATAAAGCGCAAAGAAGTCGAAACATTCAATATAGCAAATAAGAAATAAGATTCAGAAACTTACAACTCAATTCAAACAAAGCTTCAAATTACAAGTAAAACGAAGCGGAAGAGTTTAGATCTCTATAAAAATAAGACAAACCATAAATAAGATTTAGGAGTAAACTAGGTCAGTCGGCCGGTCTCAGCCAGTCGGTCACCGTGAACATGGCTCTCCTCTTTGCCGTATGAATGTATAAATATATATATTGCAAACGTGATATCCTAAATAATATATAATCTCAATATATGAAAATCTATCTAAATATATATATGGCTACGCAGCACTTGTTGAACACACGTACTGGAGCCGCATCTTCTCGACGTACTCCTCCTCCACATACGGTATTACATAGGCAGCCCATCTTTTCTTCTAAATTGCATAATAATTCCATAAGCTATGATCAACCTCCAAATTCATACGATCCAGTCCAAAATGCCTGAAATATATAAAAACACTCGTGTAGACTCCGAAAATTAAATAATACAAATTAAGCTGTAAAATATGTAAAAATGCTCTAAACTAATATGCAAATTTATACTTAAAACATGACTAAAATAGACTCATCAAACTACCCCATGCTTAGACTTTGCTTGTTCCCAAGCAAACTAATCACAAAACAAAGATAAACTCAAAAAGAAAGACAAAAGACTCAAAGAAATTTCTATGAATGATCACTCATCAGTATAGTTGTCATGGCTTCAGGAGTATTTATTATGTTAAGCTCAAAATAGTTAGGATACTAAGAGACTCACATCAACCCTTCACACTCATTGTTTTAAACTTCGATTAGGTTTAGGGGATGCTTACATTTAGAATGTATTGAGCAGTCAAAATCATTAAGCACACTTAAAAATAGTCATAAACACTTATAGATTACTAGGCTTTTTCTATTTCAAAATTTCAATAAAACTCATATTTTTCTTTCTTTTTTCGAAGTATATTTTTTTCCTCCATGTATGAATTTTATCCTCCACAAACACAATCGGTTACTAACCGTATTTTTTTCAATTCTTATGAGTGTCGAGTGAATTTTATCCTCCTCGAACATTGGTTTATTGATGATTCTTTTCACTCGAGTGATTTTTATCCTCCTTGAGCGATGTAAGTGAATTTTATCCTCCTTACACTCATCAACCCAACATATATCAAATCACATTAAACATATATCCAATCATATCAAATAAATGACCAAATTTACTAGTGCTTTTCATCAGGGGTTTAGACATACAATAGAAATCATATAAAAGTTTTTAAAATTGTTCTAAACTGAACATCCAACCAATAATCAAGTTATAACTAAAGCTCATAATCCAGATTATCTATGCGAATCCCACAAGTGTCGTTATTCAATTAAAATTCAAGTTTATTAACTCTTAAGCCATGAAAAACCATATATCATCATCAAGGTCATATCAATCATATAAACATCTCTCTATCACAACTAAAAGAAAAACTAACAAATAAAAAAAATGAAGACTCAATAACTTACTACGACCATGGGATAATTATCAAATATAAATATCTATAATGCAACCTATAATGTGATGTGATGCATAACAAAAATTGAAAAAACAAAAAACAAAAAACTAACATATATAAATATGGAACTACACTTGAATTCCTCACCCCATGCTTAAAATCTTACTCTGTCCTCAAAGTAAAGAAAAAGAATAAAATAGGTGGAGGAAAAACTCACAATGTAATCAATACATTCAGGCAAATCCTTCAGCTCAAGAAGAAGCCGTGGTGTAGCCTCTGAACAAACCAAGAAATTCAAAGCCAGTGGGGAAAAAGTCTGTGCCTCGATATTCGTGAGAGAGAGTGAGAGCGATTGTCCGTGCCCTGGCCCAGAGGGGCGGTGCTCCGTCTAGTTTGTGGTTGCCGTCATGGGTAGATCCAGTGGTGGAGGAGTCGGCGGTTCCAGGGGTGGTGTGAAACCCCTAACTAAGCCTATTCGAATCCTGAATTGAGAGGAGAAAGGTGCCCCGTGTTCAGATCTGAGCGATTTGCAAGGGATATATCCAGAGCCCAGATCTGAACGTGCCATTAATACAGACTTGAAGATGGGTGGGAGTGTATTTAATGCTGAAAAAAGGGATTTAAATGCTAAGATGAAAGGGAAAGCTGTCGCTGGTGCAGAGGCAAATTTGAATCAAAGAGCGGAACAAGGAGCCCAGAAAATAGGTAACTCTCATCGTTTTAATGTTGTTGGGACTGATGCGTCGTCCCCTAGGTCTTACCTGGATGCAGTGAAGAGAAGTTTTGTGTCAAGGGATGGAAGAGTTGTTGGTTCTGTAGCTGCGCAAAACCCGTTTCACAACAATAGGAACGTAGCTAAAGCCCAGCACTTGAGAAACACAAGGATGTCATCAAGGGTCGTGTAGAGATGAGGCCGGAGGATGTCAGTGACTCAAAGAAAGAGTGGGCAGCTGTCCTCATAGGTGTAGCCACTGGGAATATGGTGTAGTACAACAAAATGAAGGACTTTGTTGATGCTCAATGGAATGTTCCGTCGGTAAGGGTGTTTCAAAAACACAATGGAATCTTTGTGTTCAAATTTCAGGCTGTCGAGGACCAAGATTGGGTTTTGCGTAATGGCCCATGGTATATCGATGGATCTAGACCACTTATACTCAAAGTTTGGTCGTCTAGAATAGCCATCTCTTGGAGTTCCTTTGAGTGTATCCCGGTGTGGGTGTGTTTACCTGATTTGGACCCAATTTATCTCAATAGAAATTCTCTGGGAAGAATAGGATGTGACATAGGAGAGCCTGTCTGCATTGATGATAGAACTGCAAGTGGGGACTGTATTTCTTATGCCCGATTACTGGTGGAAGTTTCAGCAGAAGGCAAGCCGAGTAAACAGAGTGTAGTGTTTGAGTGGATCCCGAAGATTGGCAGGATATGTTGTAAGTTTGGTCATGATCAGATCAGGTGCCCGACTGCTAGACATGCTGAACTGAAGGATTTGAAAAGCAAGAAAGTGTGGGTACCAAAGGTGAGTGCTCAGAATGCAACAAGTGATGATCAGGTGGGCAACGCTGGAGTAGTATGAGTGGTTACAACTAGTTTTGCTGGTGTGACTGTGTTGGATCCCTCAAACCAGCACGCGGGAGAGGTATCTAATTCAAACACGGAGAGTAATATTAATTCAGATGTTGCTGCTGCAACGGGAAATAGACAGGAGAATGAGGGGGTACAAGGTGAGAACGTAGTTGAGATGATAACTGTGATGGATCCAAACAATATGGCTCAAAAGGACCATGAGAATCCGAGTATGACAGTTGAGCAGAATAATGAGACCGATGTAGCAGAGTCAGTTAAGGAAGGGATGGATTGTGGTTATGACAGGAATGGTAGTCAAGGGGATATAGAGGGCAGAACTATAGAGGGGGCGTGGTAAAGACCGAGTGGGAAGAAGAAAAGCTCGAGAAAGAAGGACAAAGGGAACGCATGGATCAATAAGAGTGGGTTTGAGTACTCTTCTAGTGGAAACAGGTTCATATTCCTTGGAGAGGATGACATTGGAGAAGTTGTAGGTGTCGGTTTTGAGAAAAAGATTCAGAATGAGTGTAGCACTCATGAAGATGGTGCTAATGAATAAAATAAAATTTGGAGCTTGGAATATATGCGGTCTTAATGACCGTGTTAAAAATAATTTAATCACGTCATACTGCTGGGATAATGATCTCTCATTGGTTGGTCTGCTGGAAATGAAAGTATTGTCCAAGAATGTTGATAATATCAGGAAAACCTTAATGTTTGGTTGTGATGTGGAAGAAAATAGTTGTTGTTGTGAGAAAGGTCGGATATGGGTAACCTGGAACCCGACTATCATGAATGTTAGGGTCATAGAGAAGCATAAACAGTTCATGCACAATGTTATAGAGTTAGTTGATGGGAAGTTTCAGTTTGCTGCTACATTTGTATATGCGGAGAATTATAAAAGAGATCGAGTGCCACTATGGGCTGAGCTGTTCAGAATTTCTAGACAGATTGACTCTCCTTGGGCTATTTTAGGAAATTGTAATTGCATTTTGGAAGTTGAAGATAAATGGCCCACATATGCAGCTAAACATGACAACTTGTAAGAGCTTGAAAATCTGATGCTAGAATGCAACCGGTTAGAGGAAGAGTGTTAGATTCGGAAGCATATAGTTGAGTTCTTTGAAGAACTGTTTTCTACGGAATCTGAAATGCACCCGTTTCCAAACATCAGAAAGGGGGCTACTGTGAATGCTGATGCAGCTCCAACCTTGATTGCTACCCCCTCTGAGAAAGAAATTAAAGCAGCGCTTTGGTCTATTGGTGTAAATAAGTCGCCAGGGCCTGATGGCTTTGGGAGTCAGTTTTTTAGAAAGTGTTGGAGTATCGTTGGTAGGGATTTCCAACGAGTTGTGATTGAAGTGTTTGAGCAATGCAGTGTCCTCAAGCAGCTCAATACTACATTTTTTTCTCTTATCCCTAATGTGAAGAATCCTACCTATGTTACAGATCTCCGCCCGATCTGTTGCTGCAACACTTTCATGAAAGTTGTGAGAAAGGTTCCAGTGGGGCGCATTAGACCCTTGCTTGCTGATCTAATTGGGGACAATCAAGGTGCCTTTGTTGAGGGGAGGTCGCTTGCTCACAATTGTGATGTGGCCCTTGAGATTGTCAATGGTTATGGAACTCAGAGAAACTCACCACGCTATACTATGAAAGTTGATCTGCAGAAGGCGTATGACTATGTCAAATGGGAGTTTGTGAGATTTGCGCTGGAGCAGCTTGAATTTCCGATAAAAAATTAATTGAGCCATTATGTGTTGCGTCTCTTTTACATCCTTTTCGATACTGATAAATGGCACACCAGAAGGCTTTTTCGTGGGAAAAGAGGACTCCACCAGGGAGACCCTCTCTCGTCATACCTTTTATGATCTGTATGGAGATGCTGAATAGGATGATAAGGGAATCCATGGAGAACCCGGATTTTAATTACCACCCTAGATGTGAGCGGTTACAGATTACTGATCTGGCGTTTGCAGATGATTTGTTGCTCTTCTATCGGGCAGATTCTGGATCAGTTCGAATTCTACAAGATTGTCTGGACAGATTCTTTGAGGCTTCTGGGCTCCAGATAAATGCTACTAAGAGTACACTCTACGTTGGGGGTATGTTCTCTGAAGATGCGGATGCTCTATCCTCTCAGCTGGGGTTCTAGGTGGGAACCTTTCCGGTCACATACCTGGGTGCACCTCTGCACTCTAAGCGCATTCGTGTGAGTGAATATAGAGGTGTATTTGAAAGAGTGGAGAGGAGAATAAATGTGTGGGTTACTAAGAAAATATCCTATGCGGGTAGGCTGTAATTACTGAAATCGGTTTTTGAAGGAGTGTTTGCCGTTTGGGGTTAATCAGCGATCCTTCCCAAGACTGTTCTGCATGAGCTAAATAGTTTATGTCGCCGATTCTTATGGAATGGAAATGCTACGGGGACCAAGTGTGTGGTTGCTTGGGATGTTGTAACCACTCCTTATGCCGAAGGGGGGTTGGGTTTGAAGCAAATCGATATGCTTAATAAAAGCAGATTTGTTAGCCTCCTTGGAGATGTCATTCTTGGTAGGGATAACATTTGGACGAGATGGGTAAAGGAGATATACCTCATGCATGAGGATATATGAGGGGTTCGCTAGAGAGTGAATGACTCTTGGCAATGGAAGGAAGTAATTGGGACTAGGGACGAGATGAGTAATGCTCGTGTCCTTGGTCAACACCTTGATATGCAACTAAATGGGAAAGGGGGCTTGGACTGTCGAAAAGTATATGATGCCATCCGAAGGAGAAGCCCGATGGTTGACTAGGATGAGATGCTATGGTCTGGTGCTCACTCTAGGAGATGGTCCTTTGTGATGTGGATTGCTGTTCACAACAGGCTTCAAACTAAGCGCATAGTGAAGCATTGGAAGGGGCCAGAAGCTGCTACCTGTCCACTCTATAAGAACGAAGAGGAGTCTGAAAGTCACCTTTGGTTTAATTGCCCAATGATAGGGGATGCTCGTGATATTGTATGGGCATGGATAGGTCTCCCAAGAAGACTTGGTGGGATAGAGGATTGGTTGAGTTGGTTTGCACAAGAGAGCTCCGCTATTAAGAGATCTCCAATGTTTCGAGCGAAGCTGCTGGTTTTCTGTGCTTTTATTTACTTCAAGTGGGTGAGTAGAAATGTAGTATTTAGGGGGGAGACATGTACTCCCTCTGTTTGGCCCCAGAGAGTAATTCATAACTGTAAATCTTATATTGCCTTGAGATGCAAGTGGAGGTCATAAGGGATAGATGTCAAACTCTTGATAAAATATCTCTTTCTTCCAAGGCAAGTAAAGCCCACTCAGAAATCAGACTCGAATTCGGCCTCTATGATCCACTCGGTTTCGGCTCCGGTCCGTCTTCACTCAAATTCGGCTCTGATGATGCCCATGTCGACTGCAACCCACTCGATATCGAGTGTAGGGACTCGATATCGACTCTTCAAGTGTGGCTCAGTCGATTCCTGGTGTGCATGCACTCGATGTCGAGTGTGTAACACCCCCTTTTTAAAACTAGAGGATGATACAGCGCCAGTAGTTACTTGGACGGAAATGCCCTCCTAACTACCTTGGGCTTATAGGGACATGTTACCATGCTCCCATAAACAAGATGATACAAGTATAAAATATAATAGCGGACGTCTTTATAAAAAGATTCAAGTTATTACATCAAAATATTAAACCAAGTCTTAGCAAATAAAAAGTTCATAAACCAAACCAGCGGAATTCATATCTTTTACATTATTAAAACATCCTATACAAACGACTAAGAAAGTAAAGTCATAAAAGAAGATGATTCCGGATCCAAGTGCCCAACCTTCGATGACAACGCGCTTACCCTAGACCTGCGGGTCATGGCCTGATATCCGAGGGATACCAGCCATCCAAAAGAAAGGACGGTTAGTTCGCGAGAACTAGCAAATGACGGCTCAAAACTGGGACTTCTTCGGATTTAAATCCATTGACCTTTAATGGTGTGAATTTAAATCCAAATGCGATTATTAGAGTATTTTAGTGGGTTGGTGAATTAATGACACAACTTCTAGGACACGGATAACCCCGAAGGGTTGAATGAGAAAGTGAAGTAGGTGACGAGCACCATAGGAACCATATCCCGATTACGGATGGGATATGATATAGCTTTAGAAATGCGTTTTATGATCACCGTGAAAATATTTTTCTTATTAAGTTCGGACTCGATATCGGATTATGAGGTACTCCGTGTGGCCCAAATCCGTCCCGCTAGTAGTTACCCAGACGTTAGGGAGAGCCTACTATTAGGAGTGGGAAAAGGGTTGACTTTGTGTCCCCCGATATCAAGTCTAAACAAAAACTTTGGCCAAATGAATAAATATTATTCACTCACTATCTCACATTGCATAGCTTAACATTAATTCTTTATAAAGAAACACATTTTTGAATAATGATACCGGCCCCACTTACTAAAGTGGACACGACCTAAAACCTTTTTATTTGGTAGTGTCACATTCCGATTAAATGATATGTATATGTGCGCATTCGGAATGTGTGAGTTTCATGAAACTTTCAGACCGGGGAATAACGGCCCCGACCTCGCATTATACTACATAACTTTTATTTGTATTTACTCTTGATGCAATTGAGTTCCACGTACTACTATTCCAACACATTGTTAACTAGTGATTAAGGCCAACCTAGGTGATCACGCATGAAAATTAACCCATTTTAATAAAAGTAAAATGGATGCCAAGACCGTAAATAACATGCATGGAACATAAATAAAGGCATTTTACATACCTAATAAATTGCATGAAAGGATAAAGAATAAATCATGGATTTTTATAAAGAGGGTGTCTACGTTATTATTTTATAATAAGGTCGAATAATAACATTAACCGGTTACATGCCAATTCCAAAAGAACGGATAAATAAATTACACAAAGCAAGTGATTGTAATTTATTTTTAATCGAGTTGGCATGCATGTCAAGGAAAGAAAACAACAAGACACGAAGGTACAAAGTGAGCGGAAATGCTCGGATTGTCACTTGCCTTCTTGTTGTTCTTGAATCGGGGAAGTTATACGGTTGAATTTGGTGGCGTCGAACGGATCTACACCAAAATCACAACACACAACGAAAGATATTTATTAGGTGGTATTTTGATCAAATACGACTTTTATTCAATTTATAACATAAATCGAATGAGACAAAGTCGTTAAATAAGACCACTACCCACCTCTTGAAAGACTTGCGTTGGAGTGTGCGCGTAAGGAGGTTGGTGAAAGGCTGCGATTCAAAGGAATAAAGATATTAATCAACTATTTAATCCAAATAAAAATTACAGCCATAATCTGTAATTTTTATAACTTAGAAAAGGGCAATTATTATAGAAGCAGAAAGTATGGGTTAGTTTGTGTAATAAGCCCTTCTTCTTCACCGAATCGTGGCAGCCATTTGTAAACTTCACCTGCTACTAGAATGAAACCACGGTGGCTCGACGCAACTGGCTCGGTGGCTCCGACTTCCATGGATGGTGGCTACGAACTCAGGCGGTGGAACTCCGATCGACACGGTGGTGGCAAGGCTGCGTACCGGTGGTCCAACGACGGTGAAGAGGGTGGAGCAAATTTGTGGGTTTTGGATTTTGAATGTAGTTTAACAAATTGTTGAAATAGAATTGCTTCTGGGGATGTAAGGAACACAATGGAATAGGAGAAGAGCTCAGATTGTGAGTGAGACGGATGAATTGCACTCGGAAAGGTACAGGGTGCTCCCCTTTTATACCGAGCTCAATCGAAGTGGATAACCACCAATTGACGACGCAGTTATCTCCGAATTCACTACCCAAATCAATTCCATTCATCATTGCTGTGTAATTTGTACATTAACTCGACTGTTACGACCGAGAACTTCGCAAAACGTGGGGAAATGACGTTAATGATTCAACGGCGAAATCAATGAGACTCTATCGATTGGAGCTTCCAGCACAACGTCCTTATCTATAGCAGTCAATGGGCATTGATTTCCTCAATTATTGGGGCGAAACCGTCGATGAATTACAAGCTTGAATCCAGCCTTCCAAAGCTTGAAAACGGAGTTGACTCGACCGATTCAACTCGGCTGGCTCTCAATCAGCTCAAGGAATTCTCGAGTGGGTTGGGCTTCCGTATGTACTGATTCTGTTGGGCCCAATCTCCACGCTGGTTGCTTTGTTCTTAAAATGGTGTGATGGGCCTTTGCCTATCTAATTTTTCAAGGAAGAACGTGTATATATACTATATATACATACATATCCTACATATATTTTATATAATATATGTACGTATATATATTAGATATAATATATAATATAACATACATATGTATGTATCCGTATATATAATATATACTATATGTACGAACTTCCGTTATAGTATATATATTTATATACTTAAACTTACGGGTTATATTTTATACCCTTAAATAATATTATAAAATCAAATAAGTATTTATTTAACTTTATAAAAATATCATAAGGTAAAATTAAATATATCCTTTGGGTTCAAGATTCCCAAAATGTCGAGAGACACTTTTATTTAAATATTCAAGATAGAGAATAAACAATTCCCTATTCTCATACATCCCAAATTATTACAATATACTTTTATTTAAATTTATCCAATTTAAATAACATGAAATACTGTGGGGTATTTCATACCTTCCCCCTTAAAATAAGTTTCGACCCGAAACTTAGGACAAAAACAACTGAGGGAAACGTTTCTGCATATCTGCTTGAGTCTCCCAAGTCATTTCTTCTGTCCCATGCTTTGACCAGAGCACTTTGATGAGAGGAACCACTTTAGTCCGAAGCTGCTTGTCTCGACGCTCCAATATGCGGACTGGTTCTTCCTCGTATGTTCCCGTGGGTCGTACCTCAATGTCTTCATAACTAAGGATGTGAGTCGTGTCATGCACATACTTCCATAGCAAGGAGATATGAAAAACATCATGAACTGGATGAGTTGTTGGTGGTAAAGCTAACCGATAGGCTATAGTTCCGACTCGCTGCAGGATCTCAAAGGGTCCAACATATCGAGGATTTAGCTTTCCTCGCTTCCCAAAACGAAAGACTCCTTTGGTGGGAGATACCTTTACGAACACCTTCTCACCCACCTGAAACTCCAAGTCTCGCCTCTTCCCATCAACATACGATTTCTGCCTGCTTTGTGCGGTCAACATCCGTTGTCGGATCATAGCTACTTCCTCTGCAGTCCTCTCTAGTAGCTCGGGCCCCAAAATAAGAGTATCCATCGGATCATCCCAAACAACCGGTGAACGACACTTGCGACCATACAAAGCTTCAAACGGAGCCATCTTGATAGAGGCATGCCAGCTGTTATTGTAGGTGAACTCGATCAGACTTAAACTGGTTTCCCAATCTGTCGGTCGGTCCAGCACACAAGCTCGCAGCATATCCTCAAGAGTTTGAATAGTGCGCTCGGATTGCCCATCAGTTTGCGGATGAAATGACGTGCTAAAGTCCAATCGGGTCCCCAAGCCACCATGTAGTTTCCTCCAAAAATCGGAAATAAAACGACCATCCCTGTCTGAGACAATGGAGGTTGGTATTCCATGGAGACGGACTATATGTTTCATGTACAACTCTGCCAGCTTCTGTGGCTTCCAGTCAGATCGGATGGCTATAAAATGCGCACATTTGGTGAGTCGTCTACGATCACCCAAATGGCGTCTTTCTGCCCTTGAACTTTAGGCAGCCCCATCACGAAGTCCATGGAGATTTGCTCCCATTTCCACATTGGTACCGGAAGTGGTTGTAGTGTACCCGCTGGTCGTCGATGCTCGATCTTGACTTGTTGGCACACTAAACAACGAGCAACATAATCTGCCACTTCCTTCTTCATGCCCGGCCACCAGTAATTTCTCCTGATGTCTTTGTACATCTTACTAGTGCCCGGATGTACTGAGTACGCCGAAGAATGGAATTCTTGCAGCAATGTCTGACGAAGTTCTGGAACGTTCGGAACACAGATGCGGTCCCCAAACCATAAGGACCCATCATCCCTCACGACAAATCCTGGGCCCTTACCCTCATAAAAATATGCACAGAGTTTGATCAACATCTCATCGTCACTCTGTCTATTCTTAATCTGAGTTAGCAAATCAGACTGAATATCCATCCGGTTCAACTGGCCCCGATGCCGTTAAAACCATACTTCCACGTCCAGCCTCAACAACTCTTGACGCAATGCTGGTTGCGCTATCAAACACTGAATCATAGCCTCTTGTGGAGACTTCTGATTTAAAGCATCATCCACCACGTTTGCCTTCCCAGGGTGATATAGGAGTTCGATATCATAATCCTTGATAAGCTCCAACCATCGTCTCTGACGCATATTCAACTCCTTCTGAGTGAACACATACTTAAGGCTTTTGTGATCGATGAAGATTTGGCAACGAACTCCCTAGAGATAATGTCGCCAGATCTTTAGAGCATATACCACAACAGCCAATTCCAAGTCATGTGTAGGATAGTTCTGCTCATACGCTTTCAGTTGGCGAGATGCATAGGCTATCACTTTGCCTTCTTGCATGAGCACACAACCTAAGCCTTGCTTTGAAGCATCACTATAGACTACATAATCTTGGAAATCCTTGGGATGACGCAGTAGTAAGTCGTTTCTTCAATTCTTAGAAACTTGCTTCACACTTTTCATCCCATACAAATTTATGAGTCTTGCGGAGGAGTGAAGTTAAAGGCTGAGCTAACTTGGAAAACCCTTCTACAAACCTCCGGTAATACCCCGCAAGTCCAAGAAAGCTCCTTATCTCCTTCACATTCTTTGGTTGAGTCCACTGCTGCACTGCGGAAACCTTTTGGGGATCAACCATGACTCCCTTCTCGAAAATGATGTGACCCAAGAAAGCAACCTGCTTCAACCAGAAGACACATTTTGACAAGTTTGCGAACAACTAATGTTCTCGTAGTGTTGTCAAGGCAATTCTCATATGCTCCGCATGTGCCTCCTTGCTCGGTGATTATATAAGGATATCATCGATAAATACCACAATGAACTTGTCTAAGTACTGATGGAAACAACGGTTCATCAACTCCATGAAAACTGCCGGTGCATTAGTTAGCCCGAAAGGCATCACAACAAACTCGTAATGCCCATAGCGCGTTCTGAATGCCGTCTTAGCAATATCTTCCTCACGCACCCGCAGTTGATGGTATCCCGACCTCAAATCCACCTTGGAGAATACTCTCGCTCCTTGAAGTTGATCCAACAAGTCATCAATCCTCGGAAAGAGGATACTTGTTCTTGATCGTGACTTTGTTCAACTCCCTATAATCAATGCATAGTCGGAAGGATCCATCCTTCTTCTTCACAAATAGGACTGGAGCCCCCCATGGGGATGGACTAGGTCGAATGTAACCCTTTTCTAACAGTTCCTCCAATTATTTCTTCAACTCTTTCATCTCTAAGGGAGCCATGCGATACAGTGCCTTTGAGATTGGTGCAGTCCCTGGCTCCAAGTCTATTGTGAACTCAACAAAGCGCTGTGGTGGTAGTCCGTGAATTTCATCAGGGAAAACGTCAGGAAATTCCCGTACTATCGGTATGTTAGTGACTTGGACCGGGCCTTTTGGGAGTTCCTCCAAGTAGCATAGGAAACCGGCATACCTTTGCCGTAACAGTTTCGCTGCTTGCATCATGTTAATCACTCGACCGTCTTCATTAGGGATACGACTGCGGAACTTACACACACATTTCCCGTCAGATTCCACGGTCACAGTCCCTCGTTGAAAGTCAATCACCGCGCCATGTTGGAATAACCAATCTTGCCCAAGTATGATGCCCTGCGGAATAAATGGAATCACCACTAACTCGGCGTTGAGGGCATGACCCTCGATTTTGATAGGAAACTTATGCAACACCTTGTTTCCTATGATTTTCTCCCCGTTTGGGACCTTAATGATAAACGACTCCTCTAAAGTCTCACATTCCAGTTTTAACTTTTCTACCGTACTTTCAGCAATAAACGAATGCGTCGCACCAGAATCAAATAAGATATCAATGGGTTCTGAATAGTGGTAAATAATACCTTGGTTCATAGGGGCAATCACATCATCAGCTTGCCTCGTCTCCTACAGTCGCGGTCCTTGCTTTGAGGTACTCGCAATACCTTTTCCCTTATCGACAGTAGGCTGCGATCCCACGGGACCTTGGCTCCTTGGCTGATACTGTTGTTGTGACCTTTGATGCGGCGGAAAACCGCCCTGTCTTGGATTAGGGGCTCGGGGGGCAACAACCGAAGCCTGATGGGAACGACCTTGGCCACCATTAGTTGATCTGCAGAACTTGACCTTGTGACTTGTCCGGTTACAGCCCCAGCAAGTCTGCGGTGCTTCAGTGCAACTAGGCTTGATGTGTCCAGTCTTCCCGCAGTTATGACAAACAACAGCTTGCCTGTCACGCGGGGTGCTCTGCAGGGATTGTTGACCACTGCGGCCACTGTTGGCAACAAATACTCCTGAGGGCGCAGACGAGGCAGCTCGCTTAGTTCCTAAATACTTCTGCTTGCCTTTTCTCCTTTCTGCCAGCTCAAAGTTTCACTTCCCCTCATCTAATGTTGCCTCAACTCTATAAGCAGCATTGATGTAATCATCAAGAGACTCATAATCCCGGTGCAACATCTGTAACTTCAGCCGGTAGTACGTTGCCTCATGGAAATAACGAATCTTATCCTCCTCAGAATGTACCAGATCACCAGCATAAGGAAGCAGATTGTAAAACCATGTCACCAGCTGTGGCATTTTCATGCCCTGAGTCTTAGGGTACAAGAATTCCCACCTTCTCTCTAGCCTGAGAGAAGGGACGAAGTAATGGTTGGTGACAGTCTCCTTGAAAGCTTCCTAAGTCGGGTTGGCTTCCCAGGCATGACGAGCCGCCTCCCACCATTGTCCCGCCTCCCCTTTCAAATATAAGGCGGTGATGTTGACATTGTCGACATCGGTACATGGAACACCCCTAAATACCTTCTCAATGTGCGTCAGCCACTGTACCACTTTGTAGGGTTCACCGGTGCCATCAAACCCATCCGGTTTGTTGGAATTGACTGCCTTAAGAGCTCGGGTGTATGTCTCTCCTTGTCCCACAGTTTGGGCAAGTCTCCCTTCTAAGTTACCTCCTGGAGGTACAACTCCTGCTGGTGGGATCCGAGCAGCTGACCATGCCGGCCCGTTAGGTAGGGGATTCACTTGTCCTGCCATAGCCTCTGCCACAAAACTCTTTTCACCAGCTGGTTCAAAGCATGCATGATTTCAGATCCCAGACTACCCTCTGGACCTTGGGACTGTCCCCTCTGTTGGCCCGCATTTGCCTGATGGGCCTGAGTTCCACCATGCACTGAGTGCTCACCAATCTCTTCCCGATCACCTGCTAGTGGCGCTGGATTCGGCCTAGGCTCGGGGTTTTGTGGGGCTCCTAGGGCAGTGATGTTCATGCTGGGGTTGCGGCTCCTTCTAGCCGTTGGGGTCGATGCTACTTGACGACGCACTCCTCACTTGGTCATGATCTAATATTGGAAAGATGAAAGATTTTTGAGGTTAAAATACTTAACCGTGCACACCTACGTATGCTTAGGCCACAAATCAATTCTCATAGATCATGACATTACTCTTAAACAATGCTTTGTTAGAGTTTGATTGGCAAGGGTACATGCTAAAGCTGTTAGGAGCGTTGATGTCTCTACATACCGCTCGTCCGTTTATTTCTAATCTTCAATGCTATGAGTTGCATTACTGTCAACTCTCAACCCGACTCTTCTTGAGAGTACCCTACCAATGATACGAAAAATTGCTAAGTCTATCTTTTTCCTTAGCAAGGTGGAAATCCTATATCACTTGAGGATAAGTGATTGGGATTGCCATTACCATTGCAGACTTTCCTCATTTTTGGGTATGTGGGAACTTGTGGAAATTCATGCAATAAATAATACTTTCACAAAAGCATTCTAAGGACAGGAATATTATTGCATAAATCATAAATTACTGAATCCGAAAACTAAATTGTTCCCAAACAACCAACGGTGAAAGAAAGAGTGCGAGAAAGGAAAACAATATGTTCAAAAGGAAATAAACAACGTAGATCAAGCTATTAAAAGAAAGTCTAGGGATGGTGGGTTCTCCTGCCGGGACCTGAAGTACGCTGCTTCTTGGGTCGGGAAAATTTTTACGGAGGGAAAGTCGTTGATTTACCTCGCCAAAAATAATTCCCAAACAAACAAACTAGTAAAGTATGCAAGTAAGGGGTCGAACCCAAGAGAATCAAGTATTTCTAAATATTTTGTATTTATCAATATAAAAGATAAGATTTTTATGAATCAAAATAAAAATAAAAAATATTGACAAAAGCAAATAAAGGATAGAAGAAAAGCGTTTCCACCTACAAGTTCTCGACTTTGGTTGGTTTTATTGATCATCGAATCCTTTTCAAGTTATTATATTTTCCTACGAATTCCTCTCGTCTTGGTTTATATAGATTAAAGTCCTACGAGTCCAATTAATCGCTTACATCTCAATGCAACCTTAACACGGTCAAGATTTAACAAAGAGATAGAAAATAGTCCCAATAACTTAAGCATATAAATAACACCAATTCAACACGGTAAATCAATGTTTAAGATATATGTCAACTCCCTACATAATCATGCTTCAAACACTGAATCCACAATCTTATGCGTGCTACTACAGAAATAACACAAATACGAAATAATTAAATCCTATCATGAAATCAATATTATCAAGGTCGCGAATCGAGATAACATCAATAACATAACCAATATCACACAAAGAAGTTGAAAGAATTAAAGAGGAAAAATAACTTGAATTATAAACTCACAAACCACCAACCAAGTCTCGAAAGTGTAGACGGAAACTATAAAATTAGCCAAACATGGCTTACCTAAGCTTTCTTCTCTTTAATGGTGATTTCTCTACTTGGAATTAATTAGAAAACTAACCTTAGAACATCCTATTTATAAGCCTACTGTCTTCCATAAACAAGGTAAAAGATAGATAAACTAGATAAAAACTTCCTAAATAAACTAGATAAAAGATAGACTTTCCTAATTTAATTCAGCGTCACATTCCGCTGGCAGTGAGTCACCATTCGCTGGCAGCGACTCATGTTGCTTACTCGTTGACTCTTGGGCTGACTCGACTCGCTGGCAGCGAGTTCCCATTCGCTGGCAACGAGACATGCTGGCTCCAGGACATCCTCCCGCTGACTCTACTCGCTGGCAGCGAGACGTCCGGGCTCCTGGACAGGCTCCCACTGACTCCACTCGCTGGAATCGAGATTCCATTCGCTGGCAGCGACAGATGCCTAGATGCTTGTTTTCTCTTCATTCTTCCCTCGTTCTTTCTTGCCTTTTTTCTTTCTTTCCTTAGCTTGCTTTCTTGACTTCACTTGGACATATTGTTCACCCTTCCTTTTCTTTCCACCATGTCGGATCTACGATTCTGCACAACTCAACCGAAATAGCGTAGATTCCTAACTTTGCCACGAAAAGAGTTTAATCTAAATTGACACTAAACATGCATAGTCTACAATGCAAATGCATCTAAACTACCCTATAATGCCCATTAGAAATGTGCATTATCAAACTCCCCCACACTTAACCTTTTGCTTGCCCTCAAGCAATGCAAAAACAAGAGCAAAACCATCATACCACAAATATGATCTTCAAGCACTAACCTTGTCAAAAGCAACATCAAAAGGAAGAAGCCATGAGCATGAAAGCTAACATCCTAGCAAGTATATAAGCGATTCAAAGTTAAAGGCACATTTAGTCCAACCTCACTGGGATCATGTGTTTACTCTCACTCTCATGTGTTTAGGCTTAACAATGTATCTCTCAACTCAATCCAAAATGCAAAAAGCTACATAGAAATTGACACATATATCACATATTCTCCATCGCGGATGCCATCACTTATAAGAAACATCAAGAGGTCTTTTATCAAGGTTGTAATGGGGCTTGGTAAGGAATTTAAGGTAGGAAAATATTTGGCTTGTGGTGCTAAAAATCCGGAAAAAAGGGATTCCTAAGAACAACCGGAAGAACATCAAAAACCAAATACTTCCAAAATCAAAGTAACTCAAACTTTCACTCTCAAAACACTCAACAAAAGAACTTTTCACTCAACCATACATATTTTTTCAACTCTCACATACATAATAAAATAAAAGGCTCTTATTCATCTTTTTTTTTTCTTTTTTTTCTTTCACTTTTTTTTTCTCTTTTTTTTTCAATTTTTCTTCTAGAGCCAAAAAATACAATAATGCACAATGTGAGGAATAAAATCAAAATTACATAATCGTCCAAAACTTTTAACTCTCTTAACAACATTTTCTTTTTCCAATCAACTAGATCAATCATTCACCAACTCTAATCCAAATTCCCGGATAGGGTAAGGCTTATCATCGGCTAGGATAAATTTTTGTGGAACTTCAAAGAAAAGGCTAAGGCTCAAATTCGGCTACAAGCAAAGTATACATATGTAGGGTGGATATGGATAATAATATCGCTAAGAAAATCATGCCTCTATCATTTGAAACTCAAAAGTAATAGACATATAAACTCGGCCTCAAATATAGATAACAATGTCAATCTCAAGAGGTAATTGCATAAGGAGAGTATAATATCACACAACAAAGCAAAAGGGAATAAATATGATGAAAATCCATATAAGGCCAAAATTCTCACTAGGACAATATTTTTGTTGGATTTCAATAATGCCCAAGACTAAGAATCATACTTGCTCAATTAAACTAACAAGTCATGCTCCCATAAAAATCATCTCAAGTATGTGACAAGGCTAGGCAATTCAATCATATTATGGAACATATATGGTAAAACTCATAAAAATAAAATAGAGGACAAACTAAGGCAAGATGAGTATTTGAATAACACATATATGCAATACATGATCTTTTTTGGATTTTTTTTTCTCAATTTTTTTTATTTTCTAATGCAATAAATTAACGGAAAAAAAAAACATAAATCAATGAATAAAATAACAACAAAATAAACATGAATGCATGAATATATGAATGCAACCCTCACCCACACTTAAACTCTTCATTGTCCTCAATGAAAATCAAAGACAACAAATCATAAAAATATGAGAGAAAAAAAAATGGGCGAAGAATAACTCACATTGTGGAAAATTTTCAATGACAAAGATGATGAAGCTCGGAAGAAGAACGATGAAGAACTACAATGAATTTAGCACATACTCTCTATTCTTCGGTCTTTTCACTTTTCCCTGCATGGTTAGCTCAAAGTATCCGAAAGCATCTATCTACCATATAAAATAATTAGGAAATTTCTAATTTATTAAACAACAAAACTAATTAAATAACTAGGAATTGAAATAACTAATTTAGGAAAACTTACCTCGGGTTGCCTCCCGAGAAGCGTCCTTGTTTATCGTCATTGACTCGACGGTTTATTTGTTTGCGCATTCAAGACTTAATCGGACATCGCTAACGCTCTCTTTAGCAAATCAAACTCCGGTGCACACCATCTTGTTCGGGAGCCACATAAATCGGTTCCGGACTTGTTTCCTTAACTGATGAGTTGGGGATGATTTCTATAGGTGGAGTAGGTACCAAAATACATGGTTCCTCACGCGTGCACTCATGAGACTCCATGTCATGGGGTATCGGGCACCTTTTTCCAACTTCGATTGAACCATTGATGCCTGCGTCTTGGCTTCCCTCATGTATCTCACCCGCCATTGCTTTGAAAGGTAAGGGCATGGATGCCAACTTGTAGTCTTCTTCCACCTTCGCCATGTCACACATGCAAAGGAAAAGATCCCACAATTCCGACCAATCCAAACCGCAAAAGCCTTCATCATTCAATGATTGGGCGAATTCTCGTATCTCGGGAAGCATGCCATCTTGAACGCAAAGTACTTGTTCTTTCAAATCATCTTGGATACCCCGTGAAGCACGGTCATCCACTAAATCTTGCACTCTTGCGAGGTAATGGTGAAGGTATTCTCCTTGGTATTGCTATAACTCTAACTCCATTGGAAATAATTAGTAATGAGGTGTCCTGAACCGTAAGATAGGTCCACGACGGGGATAGATATATATTCAAATATTAATAAATACACAAAACAAAGAAATAAACTTGATTCCCCGGCAATGACGCCAATTATGACGGAGGGAAAGTCGTTGATTTACCTCGCCAAAAATAATTCCCAAACAAACAAACTAGTATAGTATGCAAGTAAGGGGTCGAACCCAAGAGAATCAAGTATTTCTAAATATTGTGTATTTATCAATATAAAAGATAAGATTTTTATGAATCAAAATAAAAATAAAAAATATTGACAAAAGCAAATAAAGGATAGAAGAAAAGCGTTTCCACTTACAAGTTCTCGACTTTGGTTGGTTTTATTGATCATCAAATCCTTTTCAAGTTATTATATTTTCCTACGAATCCCTCTCGTCTTGGTTTATATAGATTAAAGTCCTACGAGTCCAATTAATCGCTTACATCTCAATGCAACCTTAACACGGTCAAGATTTAACAAAGAGATAGCAAATAGTCCCAAGAACTTGAGCATGTAAATAACACCAATTAAACACGGTAAATCAATGTTTAAGATATATATCAACTCCCTACATAATCATACTTCAAACACGGAATCCACAATCTTATGCGTGCTACTACGGAAATAACACAAATACGAAAGTATTAAATCCTAGCATGAAATCAATATTATCAAGGTCGTGAATCGAGATAACATCAATAACATAATCAATATCACACAAAGAAGTTGAAAGAATTAAAGAGGAAAAATAACTTGAATTAGAAACTCACAAACCACCAACCAAGTCTCGAAAGTGTAGGCGGAAACTAGAAAATTAGCCAAACATGGCCTACCTAAGCTTTCTTCTCTTTAATGGTGATTTCTCTACTTGGAATTAATTAGAAAACTAACCTTAGAACATCCTATTTATAAGCCTAATGTCTTCCATAAACAAGGTAAAAGATAGAAAAACTAGATAAAAACTTCCTAAACAAACTAGATAAAAGATAGACTTTCCTAATTTAATTCAACATCACATTCCGCTGGCAGCGAGTCACCATTCGCTGGCAGCGACTCATGTTGCTTGCTCGCTGACTCTTGGGTTGACTCGACTCGCTGGCAGCGAGCCATGCTGGCTCCAGGACATCCTCCCGCTGACTCTACTCGCTGGCAGCGAGATTTCATTCGCTGGCAGTGAGACGTCCGGGCTCCTGGACAGGCTCCCACTCACTCCACTCGCTGGAAGCGAGATTCCATTCGCTGGCAGCGACAGATGCCTAGATGCTTGTTTTCTCTTCATTCTTCCCTCGTTCTTTCTTGCCTCTTTTCTTTCTTTCCTTATCTTGCTTTCTTGACTTCACTTGGACATATTGTTCACCCTTCCTTTTCTTTCCACCATGTCGGATCTACGATTTTGCACAATTCAACCGAAATAGCGTAGATTACTAACTTTGCCACGAAAAGAGTTTAATCTAAATTGACACTAAACCTGCATAGTCTACAATGCAAATGCATCTAAACTACCCTATAATGCCCATTAGAAATGTGCATTATCAACGGTCCTGCCTCAGAGTCGAAGGTAGGAGCGCTCAATGCAAATGGAGGGGTGTCGGGCTTGGTAGTGGCAAGGTGGGCGTCTGACCGGGCATGCTGAAGGAGATACATCTCATACTTTTCTTTGCATAACTTCTCCTCCAATGCCATAATCTCTTCCTCCAAGAGGACTATTTCTTCGTTCTTCTCCTTGATCTCACGATCAAAGAAATGACTTGTCTCTATCATCCTCTTGCGTTCCAATCCCTTCAGAAATTTCTCCCTATCCAATTTGGAGACCATCCTTAGAGGAGGATAGCCCATCTCACTTCTAAAACGAGGTGGCTCCTGGCCCATCTGGCGTGCCATGCGCCGAAATTCCTCTCGAGCCTCTTCGGCCGAATACTCCTGAAATCCCCCATTCTCTCCCATGTTGATGCCTTCATGGTTGAGATATAGCGAGGGGTTTCCATTCTCCTCAGCTGTTTCCCTCGCTAGCTCATCACTCGGATCTTCAAAGGGTTCCGACTCCTCCTCCTCATCCTCCGGAACAATGATCACTTGAGGCTGAGGCTGGCTTAGCACAATCGGCTCCATGGGGGGAAAATCCAGCTCATCCGTTATCTCCTCGTTAGCTCTCTTCCTTAAGCTCCATGAGTTGATCTCGCGTGCTACTTGGCGGTTACGGTGCTCCATAGCCTCAATGATCTTCGACCTTAGGTTGATGTTCATCTGCCGCAGAGGTAGGAGGATGTTAGTACCCCAAATGATGGTAAGGTAAGTGAAGGGTTTATCAAAGGACACTCTAAGATACACTCAAAGGTCTAGTTGGGATGCCGGAATCATTATTGAAAACAATTTCATTTCACAACAAAAATTAAGGATGTCTACAAAATAGGAGAACAATTCAAAACTTGGTAAAAACTATTAAAACGTTATTTAAAAACCTGGCAAATAAAAAGATTCAAGTTATTACATCAAAATATTAAACCAAGTCTTAGAAAATAAAAAGTTCATAAACCAAACCAGCGGAATTCATATCTTTTACATTATTAAAACATCATATACAAACGAATAAGAAAGTAAAGTCATAAAAGAAGACGATTCTGGATCCAAGTGCCCAACCTTCGATGACAACGCGCTTACCCTAGACCTGCGGGTCATGGCCTGATATCCGAGGGATACCAACCATCCAAAAGAAAGGACGGTTAGTTCGCGAGAACTAGCAAATGACGGCTCAAAACTGGGACTTCTTCGTATTTAAATCCATTGACCTTTAATGGTGTGAATTTAAATCCAAATGCGATTATTAGAGAATTTTATTGGGTTGGTGAATTAACGACACAACTTCTAAGACACGGATAACCCCGAAGGGTTGAATGAGAAAGTGAAGTAGGTGACGAGCACTATAGGAACCATATCCCGATTACGGATGGGATATGATATAGCTTTAGAAATGCGTTTTATGATCACCATGAAAACATTTTTCTTATTAAGTTCGGACTCGATATCGGATTATGAGGTACTCCGTGTGGCCCAAATCCGTCCCGCTAGTAGTTACCCAGACGTTAGGGAGAGCCTACTATTAGGAGTGGGAAAAGGGTTGACTTTGTGTCCCCCGATATCAAGTCTAAACAAAAACTTTTGCCAAATGAATAAATATTATTCACTCACTATCTCACATTGCATAGCTTAACATTATTTCTTTATAAAGAAACACATTTTTGAATAATGATACCGGCCCCACTTACTAAAGTGGACACGACCTAAAACCTTTTTATTTGGTAGTGTAACATTCTGATTAAATGATATGTATATGTGCGCATTCGGAATGTGTGAGTTTCATGAAACTTTTAGACCGGGGAATAACGGCCCCGATCTTGCATTATACTACATAGCTTTTATTTGTATTTACTCTTGATGCAATTGAGTTCCACGTACTACGTACTATTCCAACACATTGTTATCTAGTGATCACGCATGAAAATTAATCCATTTTAATCCATTTTAATATAAGTAAAATGAATGCCAAGACCGTAAATAACATGCATGGAACATAAATAAAGGCATTTTACATACCTAATAAATTGCATTAAAGGATAAAGAATAAATCATGCATTTTTATAAAGCGGGTATCTACGTTATTATTTTATAATAAGGTCGAATAATAACATTACCCGGTTACATGCCAATTCCAAAAGAACGGATAAATAAATTACACAAAGCAAGTGATTGTAATTTATTTTTAATCGAGTTGGCATGCATGTCAAGGAAAGAAAACTACAAGACACGAAGGTACCAAGTGAGCGGAAATGCTCGGATTGTCACTTGCCTTCTTGTTGTTCTTGAATCGGGGAAGTTATACGGTTGAATTTGGTGGTGTCGAACGGATCTACACCAAAATCACAACACACAACGAAAGATATTTGTTAGGTGGTATTTTGGTCAAATACGACTTTTATTCAATTTATAACATAAATCGAATGAGACAAAGTCGTTAAATAAGACCACTACCCACCTCTTGAAAGACTTGCGTTGGAGTGTGCGCGTAAGGAGGTTGGTGAAAGGCTACGATTCAAAGGAATAAAGATATTAATCAACTATTTAATCCCAATAAAAATTACCCATAATCTGTAATTTTTATAACTTAGACAAGGGAAATTATTATAGAAGCAGAAAGTATAGGATAGTGGAGTCAGGTTAGTCCTCAGGAGAGAAGTCAGCGGTTCTAGGTTTAGTGTGTTTTGGGGTTCAGGGATAGCGGGAAGAGGTGATGAGGGTTGTTGTCGACGTCGACTAAGACTTGGTCGATGTTGAGGGAATGGTAGGAGAAGAGGCGGTCGGTGTTGGGTAACTATGCAGGATAAAAATAATGAAATAAAATAAATAAAGATGAAAACTTCCAAGGTTAGGAATCACCGCAACAATAAACATATGTGCAGATCATAAATCACATAAAGATGCATGCTTTATATCAAATAACTTTCGTTATTAACAAATAGGAATATAGAGGCTTTCACATAAACCCTAAGTGTAACTACCTTTTTCTTAATTAGGATCAACCAACTTTCGCAAGCAAAGCCTAATTACAATCCAAATTCATAATTAATTCACTTTCGCTTCAATATCATGAACAAGGAATTTCCTCAACTCTCGCAAAGGATTAACCACATAGGTAGATGATAATAAAGACATACAAAATCATGAATTCATAAATCAAACAAACATATCTATGTTGGGATCACCCCAACCCTAGAAGAAGGAAATTAGAAACAAATCATAATGAAAGAAATTAACTTAACATAAAATAAACTAAAAGTTACAACCGTTCGTCTCCTTTCTTCTCCTTCTCTCTCGCCTCTCCTCTTTCTCTCTCTCTCTCTCTCTTTCCTCTCTCCTTGCGCTCGAAGACGACTTTGCTTGAATGAATGAAAATCAGCCCCCTATGGCTTTAATTACAGGCTTCATTCCAAGCTAATCTAGGAAAGAAACTCTATCTATATCTATATCTATCTATCTACTTACTTAAGATAAAAACTTGATAAATAAAGGAAATAAATCTAATAATTAAATAAAGAAAATATCTATTGTGGATAAATCTTCCTTGAACTTGATAGATCTTGATAGAATTTGGTCTCGAAAATATCACCATTGGCTTCGGGATAAAAACTTAACAAGAAGTCGGTTAAGCTCGGAATCCGCTTCTGGGTCAACTCGATATCGAGTAGGATTACTCGATATCGACTAGCACGTTTCTCGTCTTCTGCTCAGCAACTCGATTCCGGCTTCCATGAGCAAAGTTGACTTGATTTTTACTCGATATCAAGTAGATTTCCTCAATATCGACCAACTTTTCTCCGTCTTCAGCTTCTTCGTCGATCTCAGCTCCCAGGATGCTTGTCGACTTGATTTGTACTCGATATCGAGTAGATTTCCTCGATATTGACTTGAATGTTCTTGGCTCAGCATCCTTGTCGATTTCTGGGACTCCAGCTCGATTTGGGCTTCCTCGATATCGACTAAAACTTGTGTAGACCTCCATATATTGCAAATAAGTGTAAACTACACAGATTCTGTATTATTCTAACCCAAATGTATGAAATGTATGCAGAAAACGATATAAAAGTAAGTGTAAAACATGGCGAATTATGCTCACAACAAACACCCCATACTTAAGCTTGCTTGTCCTCAAGCAATACTTTTAATTGTCATACAGGGGAATAAATCAAAACTCTCAACATATTAGATTCATTCTCATATGTCCCTGAAATTAATTACCATCCTCGAAAAGGTACTAGTGTCACAAATCCATACATGTTCAATTTAAAAGCAACATCTACTCACAAAAAGAGGGTTATGCAAAAAACAATTAATGTGACAAAGCATTAATAATCAAGAGGACTTTAATTTAAGCTCAAATAAGGAGTAGATTGGTAAAAGGCTAAAGGTGGACAATTTTTGGCAATGTGGTGCTAATGATCCGGGGAAATGGAGTATTTTCAAACTTTCTTTAACATATTCTTTCTTCATAAGAATCATCACCTTTCACATTGCTTTTATCAATAATAATGTTTTTACCTCTCTAACCTCAGCATTGCCTTCTCACGAGTCGCAAACATGGGTGTCATGAATGGCCCCGGATACTTAGTGCTTTGGACTCCTCACAATGTGTCCCATCTCGCCAAACTATTATCTCAGAGAGCAGGGTCGATCTACCTTTATCTCCTCAGGTGATCGGATTTTCTTTCACTAATTAAATTTTCCATATTTTTCAAACAATTTCCTTCCAAACTCCATATATGATATATAACAACACAAACACCATATGATAATCTCCATAATGTAACATCATTCTCAACATAATCCCCGGATGGAAATAAGGTAAAGAATGGGCAATATTTAGTTCATGTGGAGCAATATATGAAATAAGGTATATTATGGCTTTTGTGATGCATAAACATAGATATGGCTAGGATATAACAATATGAGCATTAAATAATGCGCTTCATTGTGACTTCCATCCTCGAGTTCAATATAAGTCCTCCATCCTTTTATCATGCAACATGTCAAAAGCAACTTCAAATTTTACCTCCTTTCATGGTTTTCAATAAATAATGCGCTTCATTGTGACTTTCCTTTACTAGGCAATTTCATGTTATATCTCTAATGAATATAATTTTGCATCGTCGAGTTCAATATAAAGCTTCCATGACATTAATCAAAATTTTCAATGGGGGTCATTTTTTCAAAATTTTGGAAAACATGCATATAAGCACATAAATTAATAACGAATTCCAAAATAGCCATGTATAAGCAATTCATGAAATAAATTTTAAAAATGCACAAATATGGTCAAATAAAGCCAAATATGCATAAAGTAAGCCATTCTCCCACCCCATACTTAAACACTACAGTGTCCTCACTGTATAAAAACAAGGGTAGAGAAAGAAACTCACTAGACAAGTCTGCATGATCGTCAGAATCGAGTGCTATGCTGTTGGGCCTAGCTCGATTTTAGCTTGCTTCTATCCCCATGGTCCTGAAAAATGTAGAAGATAAATACCCACAATAGAAAAACTAACAGTTCAAAACCAAAAACAAACAAAAAGCAACAATGTCCAAAAATCCCAAAAATAAATGTCTATTTACAAGCTCTAGATTTTATAGTCGTTAGGCCGACTTCTTCATTAAGCATTAGCTTGGCTCATCTTTGTCTGGAGGTATAGGTGGATCTGGTGGTTCCTCCGGTGGTGGGAAGCGTGGGATGTCATCCGAGGGCATCATGTGAAGAAGCTTAAACCTCCCCGAGTGGGCGCTCTATGGCTCCACCCATTCATCTTCCCTGGCTCGAGCTAGCATGTATGAGGGAAGATATAAAGAAAATATACATATCTCATCATCATACTTCTTCCGCTTCATAGGCTGACTTGGTTGCGGGTCTCCACCATAGTAAAACGGTGGAGTGGGAAGAGATATTTCCACCTCATCATGCGGAGCTTCATGCCACTTTGCTAGGACCCCATACTTGAATATGAACATCGGTTGCTCAAAATCATCGGGGATAACCTTCACTTTGTAAGGTAAAAGCGATCTTGGAATGCCCTGGGCAACAATGTCCAACTTCTTCTCTTCTAGTGCTTCTTCTTCTTGGGGTCCTTGAAATGATTCATCAACAATAGGTAGCAAAGTAGGAATGAAATTCGAGGAAGCACATACCTGGTTGTCGACATCGAGTGGGTCAATTGGCTCGTCGAGAGGAGGGCATGGTCCTTTAGACTGAATGGAAGCCTCAAGCCTTTGGATTTCGTCTTCCAGCTGAGCTATTTCCCTTAATCGTGACTCCTCCACTGCGATCCTATTTCTCCGTCTCAAATCTTGAAACCATTCTTCCCATGAAGGATTCCCTTCGACAAAGTCTTCCAACTTTGTACCTAAGCTTTGAAATCACAATCAAAAACACAAATTAGTGGAAAAAGCTTGGCACCCAGTTGTTACCTGTTAGGTAGGTGGTGGTAGGGTATGTGATAGGGTAAGAAAAAGGGATGGTCTTTTCAGAACCTTAAACACAATTAACTAGGCGCGACTGATATCTCCCCGGCAACGGCGCCAATTTGACAAGAGGGTTTCTCGACCAAATAAATTTATAGTCAAGACCCCGCTATAGGATAGTGGATCAGGTTCGTCCTCAAGAGAGAAGTCAACGGTTCTAGGTTTAGTGTGTTTTGGGGTTCAGGGATAGCGGGAAGAGGTGATGAGGGTTGTTGTCGACGTCGACTAAGACTTGGTCGATGTCGAGGGAATGGTAGGAGAAGAGATGGTCGGTGTCGGGTAACTATACAGGATAAAAATAATGAAATAAAATAAATAAAGATGCAAACTTCCAAGGTTAGGGATCACCGCAACAATAAACATATGTGCATATCATAAATCACATAAAGATGCATGCTTTATATCAAATAACTTTCGTTATTAACAAATAGGAATATAGAGGCTTTCACATAAATCCTAAGTGTTACTACCCTTTTCTTAATTAGGATCAACCAACTTTCGCAAGCAAAGCCTAATTACTATCCAAATTCATAATTAATTTACTTTCGCTTCAATATCATGAACAAGGAATTTCCTCAACTCTTGCAAAGGATTAAGCACATAGGTAGATAATAATTGATACGTTTGGGATACCCGATCCTTCGCCTGTGGGCTCAAGATCAGGAACCACGCCGTGTATTTGCCCGATCTTGCAATGCTCTTCCAATATCTTCTGATTAACACAATAAACTAAACTAATTAATAGACTAAACAAATGCAACAGTCTTAACTTAAGAAATTTAATAACTAATATCGATGGAAACAATTTAACTAGATCTAAACTAATTAATAACTAGTTAGGCTATGGAATAAACCGAACAAAATTTAAACTTAACAAAAGTAACAGAAAGGGAAAGCAATGGAAACGAGGGTCTGGAAGCGCGCTGGAGGGAAGGCCGAGCACACAGGAGCACTCTCCTCTGGGTGTGCGGACGTGGGTGCGTGCTGGTAGCGAGAGCGGGAACAACGAGAGAGCGCGCGAGATCGAGGGCGCGATGCTGCGAAGTGAAGCGCTGGAGTTGCGGGGCGAAGAAGCAGCGAGCGCGAGAGCCTGGGTGCTCCTGGCGCTGTGCACCGAAGCTTGGCCGCCGGTGTCCAGGGACCAAGCCGCCGGTGTTCCTCTTCTTTCTTGCAACGTTGGACTGGTTAGGGCTTAGGATGTGTTTGGTTTCGGTGGTGAAGATGAACGTAGGTGATGATGAAGGTGATAGTGATGATTGTGATTGCCGAAGTAACAAGAACACGATAACCTTTGGGATTGATAACCGAGAACCCTTTAATCCATAAAGGGGTTTCTCAATTCTAATTCAATCTAATTAATTCAAAGTTGCATAACATGAATATGTAGAAAACTTATGAGAGATCTAACCAATCCTTCCTTGCAAAGGAAAGGGGTTTGGATAGATTAATTCTATCTAAAGATAAATAAAATAAATCTAAGATAAATAAATCATAATAAGATAGATATTTAATAACTTGGTGGCCAAGGATTATATTTAGAAGAGATATAATTAATTCCACCTTATTAATCTAATATGCATAAAATAATAACATAATTAACTTATGAAATTTCGGCCCATGCACAAGAATAGTCTCGGCCCACTCGGCCCATGGTCTTGTCGAGTGTCCAAGCTAATGTCGAGTAAGGTTGGCTCATGGTGGATGCAGACGAGTCTTCATGAGCTCCGTGTGTGGACGCAGGCTCACTTCTTATGCTGGCGGTGTAACCTTGAGCCAAGTGATCCAGGGTGGCCTGAACCCTTGCTCTAAAGTTCCATGGTGACGGACAAGAAAGGCATTTTGAATCTTCTTGGCCCTTGCACGAGTGATAGGACCATCGAATGGAACCTTCATGTTGTCCTCAATGTCACCAGGAGTCATCGATAATTGCACGACATCATTCTCCTCCACTTGACTTCGATTTGTCCTCAAATCGCCGTCAGAGTCATCGTCAGGCACGAACAAGCATAGATCGGCGACGTTGAATGTAGAATGGACGTTGTACTTATCGGCAGGGAGATCCAGCTTTTATGCAGTAGGACCCATCTTCTGAACCACTTTGAATGGTCCATCTCCCCTGGGGTCTAGCTTAGATTTCCGTTATTGCGGAAACCTTTCCTTCCTGAGATGCAGCCAAACCAGATCACCAACGTTGAACTGCACATCCTTGCGATGCTTGTCCTTCGCGACCTTGTATTGCGTAGTCTTCCTCGCCAGCTGCGCCTTGGTACGCTCATGCAAGCTTTTGATGAAGTCCACTTGCTTAGCTGCATCCACGCCCTCCTTGTCCTTATATGGCCGAGGCATCATGTCCACAGGAGTTAAAGGACTTCGGCCATATACCACTTCGAAGGGGGTAAGTTTTGTTGCAGAGTGCCTAGACCTGTTATATGCAAATTCTACAAATGGTAGGCATTCTTCCCACCTCCGGAGGTTAGTTCGCAGCATTACTCTAAGGAGAGCCCCAAGAGTTCTATTTGTGACCTCAGTTTGGCCATCAGTTTGTGGGTGACAAGAAGTAGAAAATAGCAATTTTGTACCCAATTTAGACCATAGAGTTTTCCAAAAAGAACTTAAAATTTTAGGATCACGGTCAGAAACTATAGATAATGGCAATCCATGTAAGCGAACAACATCTTTGAAGAATAAATGAGCAACATGAATAGCATCATCAGTTTTATGACATGGAATAAAATGAGCCATTTTGGAAAATCTGTCTACAACAACAAATATGGAATCATGACCCTTAGAAGTTCTAGGCAATCCTACAATAAAATCCATAGACACATCTTCCCAGGGTGCATTAGTAATAGGCAAAGGTTGGTATAGACCATTAACATTAGATTTCGATTTGGCTTTAGCACATGTAACACAACTTTTGACAAATCTCAACACATAATTAGACATTTTAGGCCAGAAGTAATTTTCCTTAAGTCCAGCTAAGGTTTGTTCGAAACCACCATGCCCTCTAGATTCATGAATTTCTTGAGTTAACAATCGGCGAATAGAAGAAGATGGGATACAAAGCTTGCCCATCTTACCACTTGATACGTTTGGGATACCCGATCCTTCGCCTGTGGGCTCAAGATCAGGAACCACGCCGTATATTTGCCCGATCTTGCAATGCTCTTCCAATATCTCCTGATTAACACAATAAACTAAACTAATTAATAGACTAAACAAATGCAACAGTCTTAACTTAAGAAATTTGATAACTAATATCGATGGAAACAATTCAACTAGATCTAAAATAATTAATAACTAGTTAGGCTATGGAATAAACCGAACAAAATTTAAACTTAACAAAAGTAACAGAAAGGGAAAGCAATGGAAACGAGGGTCTGGAAGCGCGCTGGAGGGAAGGCCGAGCACACAGGAGCACTCTCCTCAGGGTGTGCGGATGTGGGTGCATGCTAGTAGCGAGAGCGGGAACAGCGAGCGAGCGCGCGCGAGATCAAGGGCGCGATGCTGCGAAGCGAAGCGCTGGAGTTGCGGGGCGAAGAAGAAGCGAGCGCGAGAGCCTTGGCGCTCCTAGTGCTGTGCGCCGAAGCCTGGCCGCCGGTGTCCAGGGATCAAGCCGCCGGTGTTCCTCTTCTTTCTTGCAACGTTGGACTAGTTAGGGCTTAGACTGTGTTTGGTTTCGGTGGTGAAGAAGAACGTAGGTGATGATGAAGGTGATAGTGATGATTGTGATTGCCGAAGTAACAAGAACACGATAACCTTTGGGATTGATAACCGAGAACCCTTTAATCCATAAAGGGGTTTCTCAATTCTAATTCAATCTAATTAATTCAAAATTGCATAACATGAATATATAGAAAACTTATGAGAGATCTAACCAATCCTTCCTTGCAAAGGAAAGGGGTTTGGATAGATTAATTCTATCTAAAGATAAATAAAATAAATCTAAAATAAATAAATCCTAATAAGATAGATATTTAATAACTTGGTGGCCAAGGATTATATCTAGAAGAGATATAATTAATTCCACATTATTAATCTAATATGCATAAAATATTAACATAATTAACTTATGAAATTTCGGCCCATGCACAAGAATAGTCTCGGCCCACTCGGCCCATGGTCTTGTCGAGTGTCCAAGCTAATGTCGAGTAAGGTTGGCTCTTGGTGGGTGCAGACGAGTCTTCATGAGCTCCGTGTGTGGACGCATGCTCACTTCTTGTGCTGGCGGTGTAACCTTGAGCCAAGTGATCCAGGGTGGCCTGAACCCTTGCTCTAAAGTTCCATGGTGACGAACAAGAAAGGCTTTAGTTGCATTTTGAATCTTCTTGGCCCTTGCACGAGTGATAGGACCATCGAATGGAACCTTCATGTTGTCCTCAATGTCACCAGGAGTCATCGATAATTGCACGACATCAATAATAAAGACATACAAAATCATGAATTCATAAATGAAGCAAACATATCTATGTTGGATCATCCCAACCCTAGAAGAAGGAAATTAGAAATAAAACATAATGAAAGAAATTAACTTTAACATAAAATAAACTAAAACTTACAACCGTTCGTATCCTTTCTTCTCCTTCTCTCTCGCCTCTCCTCTCTCTTGCCTTCTCTCTCTCTCTCTCTCTCTCTCTCTCTCTCTCTCTCTCTCTCTCTCCTTGCGCCCGAAGACGGCTTTGCTTGAATGAATGAAAATCAGCCCCCTATGGCTTTATTTATAGGCTTTATTCCAAGCTAATCTAGGAAAGAAACTCTATCTATATCTATATCTATCTATCTACTTACTTAAGATAAAAACATGATAAATAAAGGAAATAAATCTAATAATTAAATAAGGAAAATATCTAATGTGGATAAATCTTCCATGAACTTGATAGATCTTGATAGAATTTGGTCTCGAAAATATCACCATTGGCTTCGGGATAGAAACTTAACAAGATGTCGGTTAAGCTCGGAATCCGCTTCTGGGTCAACTCGATATCGAGTAGGATTGCTCGATATCGACTAGCACTTTTCTTGTCTTCTGCTCAACAACTCGATTCCGGCTTCCATGAGCAAAGTCGACTTGATTTTTACTCGATATCGAGTAGATTTTCTCGATATCGACCAACTTTTCTCCGTCTTCAGCTTCTTCGTCGATCTCGGCTCCCAAGATGCTTGTCGACTTAATTTGTACTCGATATCGAGTAGATTTCGTCGATATCGACTTGAATGTTCTTGGCTCAGCATCCTTGTCGATTTCTGGGACTCCAGCTCGATTTGGGCTTCGTCGATATCGACTAAAAGTCTTCGATATCGAGTAAATCTCTCAGCTTTCTGTTCTGTTCTTAAAATGCACTTTCCCGAGTCCTCGTTCGTTGTATTAACGCATATGACCATGCGTTGGAAAGCTCTTTTTGAGGGCTACAACTCTCATGAAGACATCAAAACTTGATTCAGAATGATGAATACCGAAAAATGGCCTTTTTTCCAGCTGCACCATCCTTAGCTTCTCCATGACTTTACTTTAAGCTCCAAAATGCGTCCGATTTCTGTGAAATATAACAAAAACTTGTGTAGACCTCCATATATTGCAAATAAGTGTAAACTACACATATTCTGTATTATTCTAACCCAAATGTATGAAATGTATGCAGAAAACGATATAAAAGTAAGTGTAAAACATGACGAATTATGCTCACAACAGTTGGTAAGGGAATCACCAACTTCAGACAACAGGGGGAGTCTTATGCTTATAATTAAAGTGAATGTTAAGACAATGTCCATACATCTTGATATTCTAGAGATAGTTATTGATCCATCACACAAAATGAGGGCTAACGCTCTAGGAGATCAGCAAGCCAATACATCCGAAACTAAGATTACACCGAAACAAGTTCCAAACACTACGGATCTTAAAACAAACGGTCATAGTAGTAGGGAGATAATAAATAGTGCAAGTAGAGCTGGCAATTCAGTCGTTCGGGTCGGGTTCGGGTCAGGCTTGCTCGGATCGGGTCAGTTCAGGTAAAATTTATGATCGGGTACTGTTCGGGTCGGGTTCGGTCATATTGAATATTAGATTGATCGGGTTTCAGGTTAAATTGGGTCATGCCCATTCGGGTTCGAGTCAAAGAGGGTCGGGCTCGTTCGGGTTTCGGGTCAAGAGGTGGGTCGGTCTCACTTGAGTTTCACTACTAAAAAACAGAAAATAGCTACGGATTCTTAGCGACGAATTTCAGCCGCCGCTGTTTTGGTTGCTAATAGCAATGACATTGGCCACGACTGTACTTGACCGTGGCTAATTTCGTGACTGGTGGTCACCCAAGAATGCCACGTCATCAAGTTCGTTGCTAATAGCAACGAACGCAATGGCTGTGGCTGATTTCGTGGCTGAGAAAGTGGGTGATAGTAGTGATTAGCCACGACATTAGCTACGAACGTTGATTCCATGGCTGTATTCGATGCTGATTTGGCAACAACATCAATCTCGTGGCTAAATCCGTTGCTATTCAGCTTCAGAAATCCAACGATGGAATGGACACGAGGTGAGTGGGCTTGGATCGGTTATTGGGCGGGTCGGACATGGGGTGAGTGGGCTTGAATCGTAGTTGAATCCATGGCCAACGAAAATAGCAAATTGTTATGGGCTCGGCATGGATCAATAGCCCATTAGAAATGATGGGCCCAATTACCTTATTAGCCCATAGGAAGAAATGTGGATAAAGCAATGACTTTATCCGTGGCCAAATCTGTTGCTATTACGGATGAGGTCGACTTTAATGCGCATTGTCCTTCACCTGTCTTCTAGTAGTTGGGTGCAGTAATTGGGGCCGACCCACGTGTTTGTCTTCTAGCTTGGGTGAATTGAACATTGCCATTTGCAATTCAAAGAGAAGGACACACATTGCTTCTCTTCAACTTTTGAACCTGCAAACTCGATAAATCAGTACGAGGTAAGTTTATAATTTTTGTCTTAACTTACATGTTACACTGTATTATTCTTTTTTGAACTGAATTTCAAGAGAGTATATATATATATATATATATATATATATATATATATATATTGGTACGTTATATAGGTAATTAATATATAATACGTTATATATTCAAATTAAACGTAATTATATATGGGTTTTGAGTTTTGATATATTGGAAGAATTAAAAATGTTTATATATATATATGTAATGTAATATAAAATTTTGATGGAAATTGCATTTTTTATATCAATTTACAATTTTATTGAATATTATATAGGTAGTTATTTGAAAGCGGGGGTTTTTGTAAATGTTTCTATATATGTACGTACGGTTGCATTAGAAATTTAGGGAATGTTGAATTTGTAATATATGTGTACTTATAAGGAATTGGAAATTTAGGAATGTGCAATTCAATTAATTTGTAATGTGTACATATGTACCAGACAGGTTGATTGAGAATTTGATAAAATGGATGATGATCGTACATGGATGAATGACATGTACTTGTCGGATCCATGGCCAACGAAAATAGCAAAATTTATAAACTGGCCAACGAAAATAACAAATATATAAATTTATAAACTGAGTGGGGTTGATCAGTTTATAAATTTTGCTTGTAGTCAAGTGCATTACGTCGATGAAGGTAAGATAAAGTGTCCATGTCGGAAATGTGTGAATTGCAAATTCGAGAAAGTAGATGTTGTGTAGGCGCATTTATATAATCGTGGGTTTATGTTCGGTTATCATCGTTGGACAGCACATGGTGAAACTATTGCACCTCCATACCATGATCAAATGGTAGGGGGCAACCAATGGGCTAGGTATTTGATATTGCAGGGCCAAGCTTTGTTCCTCCGTCATGGTTTAGCCCATATGTTAATGTCGACGATGTTCCGAATAATGGAGATGGTTTTGAATTCTAACCAACTGAAGAAGAAGTTAATGAGGTCGATGAAATGAGGGAAGACCCGGTAGAAACCGAGGAGGCTAATCTGTTGTCCACACGGTTTGCAGATGTGTTGAGAGCAGCTGATGAACCAATATTTTCTGGGTGAACGTCACATACACAATTGTCTTTTTGTGAGCCGACTTATGAGCTTGAAATGCGAACATAATGTTCCTCAAAGTCTATTCAATGGTTTTGTGCAATTGTACGATGAAGTGTTACCTCATGACCACAAGATTCGCACCAGTTACTATGAAACTGAGAAGATAGTTCGAAATTTTGGGCTACCGGTGGAAAGAATAGGAATGTGTCCCAACGGTTGTATGTTGTATTGGAAGAGTGATGCGAATGAAGAATCATGCAAGTGTTGTGGTCATGCAAGATATGTTGTAAGTGCTACAGGGAAGCGTCGGGAACAGAAGGTTTTATTCTAGTTGCCTTTAACTCCGAGGCTACAGAGACTATATGCTTCCGAGGTGACAGCCAGGCAGATGACTTGGCATGTAGAACACGTAACAGAGGAGGGAATGATGTGTCATCCTTCAGATGGAGCAGCATGGAAGAGGTTAGACACAAAGCATCCTGATTTTGCCTATGAGCCTCGTAATATTCGTTTGGGCTTATTCATGTTGGCCCGTGATTGTCACTCCTTACAATCTTCCACCGCATTTGTGCATGAGAACCGAGCACATGTTTCTGTCGTTGATAGTGCCAGGTCCTTGAAACCCAAAGAAGTTGATTGACATTTGCCTCCAACCTCTTATTGATGAGTTGATGCAGTTGTGGGATGTTGGTGTCGTCACCTATGATGCCTCGAGGAGAGAAAACTTTGTTATGTGTGCAACTTTACTTTGGACCATCAATGATTTCCCTGCATATGCTATGTTGTCCGGATGGAGCACTGCTGGTCAGTTGGCTTGTCCGATTTGTATGGAAGCAGGATCTGATGCTTTTAGGCTTCAACATGGACGGAAGGCTTGTTGGTTCGATTGTCATCGAAAATTCTTAGATCTTTCTCATCCATTCCGTAGAAATAAGAAGGACTTCTACAAAGGACATGTGGAAACAACATTGCCACCACCATTGCTATCGGGGGAGCAGATTTGGGAGCGGGTCCGTGATTTTCCAACGGTCATGGAGGATCCTTCCTTCCAGTGTGATGAGTATGGGGTTTCCCATAAGTGGACAAAACAAAGCATCTTCTGGAGACTTCCATATTGGAAGGATCTTCTAATCCGACACAATCTCGATGTTATGCACATTGAGAAAAATGTGTTTGACAATGTTTTCAACACTGTCATGGATATCCCTGGAAAGACAAATGATAACTTGAATGCTCAGAAGGACCTTCGCCTATATTGTGATCGACCTGAGTTGGAGTTAGATGATGACTACAAGGGTGTAAAACCGAAAGCAATATATACGTTGGTAAGAGAGGCGAAGAGAAAGGTGAGTCAATGGTTGAGGACCGTTAAATTTCCTCATGGTTATGCTTCTAATATAGGAAGATGTGTTCAGAGTGACGACTGTAGCCTCGGAGGGATGAAGAGCCATGACTGTCACGTGTTTATGGAGGGACTCTTGCTGATTGCTTTCAAAGAGTTATTGCATCCATCTGTATGAGATCCTTTAACTGAGTTGAGTATCTTCTTCGAAACAATTTGTTCTTCGACATTATCAGTGTCTGTCATGGAGCAACTCATATTGATGATTCCTCTGTTGGTCTGTAAGTTGTAGCGTATCTTCCCGCCATCATTTTTTGACTCAATGGAGCATCTCATTGTCCATTTGCCGTATGAGGCCCTGATAGGTGGCCCAGTTCACTATCGATGGATGTATCCATTCGAGAGACATCTATTCCAATTGAAACGAAAGATCGTTCAAAAGAGTAATGTGGAAGGGTCGATCGTGATGGCATACTTACGGGAAGAGATAGCTTACTTCTCCGTGCACAACTTCCCTTCACATGTTCCATCAAGGTTGAGGAGACCAGCGAGAAACGACATCGTTGACGACGACGATTGTGCTTTCTCTATTTTCAATTATCCCGGCAAGGGTAGTGAGAAGCAGCAAATACGGTGGTTGACGGAAGAAGACGAGTGGAGGGCCGCACACACATACGTGTTGCTCAACTGTTCGGAGGTGCAACCATACATTCAGTAAGGAAAAACACATATTTTATTTATGCTTATATATATATTTATCTTGCTCAACTTTATTCTGGTAGGATCTTTGAGACTGCCATGGGGGATAATGTTGGAGATGACCTCATTGAAAATGAATTCGCGAACTAGTTTAAGAATTATGTAAGTTTTATTATACTACATAAATGCTTACATTAATTTGTTCATATGTTTAAGCTTCACAGATGTGTATAAATGTGTTCTGTAGGCCTTAGATAGAGGAAATGGAATTGGTCATGGAGAGCTACTGTGGAGTTTGGCATGGGGTCCTAACGTGAAAGCGATTTCTTGGCCAGCATACTTCTCTAATGGGTATAAGTTCCACATTCTGCAACATGGTGCTGGGAAATCAACAATGAATAGTGGGGTTTGTGTTCGAGGGTCCAACTACGCAAGTCCTGAATCGGATTTCTTTGGTCTCCTCGAAGAAATCATCGAGCTTGAGTACCCTAGTGCACTTGATCATCCGCTGAATGTTGTCCTATTCAGATGTCGATGGTTTGATCCAACGACACGTGGGACACAAGTTCATCCAATCTACCAGTTTGTCGAAATCAATAAGAAGAAACTGTATAGAAGGTATGAGCCTTTTGTCCTCGGACAACAAGCACTTCAGGTTTATTATCTTCAATATCCAGGAGCCACACGGGAGCGTATGGAATGGTGGCATATGTCTGTTGTTGCAGGAGGATGGTCAAGTATGAAATAAATATAAAATAAAGATCAGCCTGACTTCCGTGTCTCAGCAAATAAATACAAGACTTCCTCCCGTTGTAGTAGAAGGTTGTCAGGATCGAATCCACGAGGAAGCACGTCAGCAGTTCTTAGGTAGCAACAGATTCTCACAGACAAGAAAACAGAAGACAGAAACAAAAGAACAAAGAAAGAAAGACAGAAATAACAAACGAAAGCAAGAAATAAAACAAAGACATCAACTAACTCGATCTCGACAAGCTGCTATTCGAGATCGACAAACAACAGGAAAAGACAGAAACTGCAAATCGACGACAGAAACTCGACTCAGACAACACAGTACTCGATCTCGACAAGCTGTACTCGAGATCGACTAGAGACCGTAAAAACAGAAATTGCAGAATCGAAAATAGAAACAGAAAATCAACTCGACATAGACAAAAACCGTACTCGAGATCGACTACAGCCTACTCGATCTCGACGAGGCTCTCCTCTGTATCGACTAGAAAGACAGAAACTTAAATTGCAAATTTCGAACCAAAACTCAACCTTTCGACAGAAATAAATCAATATAATAAAAGACTTCCAAAGCCAGGGTATCAACACCACAACGATAACCTTGCAAAGTAACACATAAAGGCATAAAAGATCATGCTTTCCATCAAAATAACTTTCGTTACTAACAAATAGACATATAGAGGCTTTCGCATAAACCCTAATTGTTACTAACCCTTTTCACATAATTAATCCAAGTTGCATTAAGATCACTTTCGCTTCAATAATACAAACAAGGATCACCTTCAACTCTCGCAAAAGAATCATGCTCATAGGGATAGAAGACGAATTGCATAAAAAGATCTGACCTTTACTGCATCATCTCACATGGCCACCGTCGGGCTCACCCCAGCCCTAGAAGTGGGTGGACTACTCACGCCTCATCGCAGTAGCAAACATTGATGTATAAAAAGAAACTTGCATTAAACTATATTCAAAGCCTTTACAATCCCGGCAATCAACTTTCGCAGAATGCAAAAACCCTAAAAAACTTTAGAACTCCTAAAACTTCTCTGTGGAACTACTTCTCTCTCCCTAAACTTGTATGATTGAGTGAATGAAAAACCAGCCCCTAGGGCTTTATTTATAGGCTTCTAAACCTTCCTAATCAAGGATAAAATCTTCTATCTATATCTAAAATTATATCTAAAACTTTAATGATAAATAAAAGCGATAAAGAAATTAAATCTAAAATAGGGAAAGATAAATCTAAACTAGGTAAGTCTCTTCATGTTGATAGATTTTCCTTCCATGGATAGTACTTGATAGATTTCGGCCAACTCGACTTCCTTCGTGCTCAAGGAATCCCAGCTCGACTCGGTCTGCTCACGGCGACGCGTTTCCAAAAGCTGGTCTACTCGACATCGACAAGGGCTCGTCGATCTCGACTAGGATTCGTCGTCGACTGATCTTCTCGGGTGACTCCGCTCGACAAGCTCGGATCTGGGCTCCTGGGCGTCGTCGATCTCGACTAACCTTCCTCGAGATCGAGTAGGGGTGTATTCGAAGACGGCTCTCTGGTGATGTCGAGGACTCCTCCTCGGCATGGACTCGGACTAGGGCATGGTGGCTCCTCGATCTCGAGAAGGCCTCCTCGAGATCGAGTAGGGTTGCTCAGCGCCTTTGTCCTCGACTTCTCGATCAGCTCCTCTTCTCAACTCCGAGCATGGCCTCTCAGTGTCGTCGATCTCGACTAGGTGGTCCTCGAGATCGAGTAGGGTCCCGGGAGTCGGGTTGCCTCGGACTTGGTTTCCTCGACCAGGCTTTGTCGACCAAGTCTGCTCGGACTTTCTACTCGAGATCGAGTAGGGTGTACTCGACATAGAGTAGCTCTGGCTTCAGCTCGATTTATCCTGGTTCTGTACTCTCGGATTCTGGACTTCTGTAGTTGTTTTTCGAGCTTTTCTGACCTTCCTTAAAATTGTTGTAAAGTGTCTCGAATTCTGGGAATTTAAACAGAAACTGGTGTAGATTCCATAATTTGGCAAATAAACATAAACTACATAGATTCTGTACTATCTAACCCAAATGTATGCAATGTATGCAGAAAACGATGTAAAAGTTACTGTAAAACATGACAGATTCGGCTCACAACAAACACCTCATACTTAAGCTTGCTTGTCCTCAAGCAATACCTTTAATTGTCATTCAGGGGCAGAAATCAAAACTCTCAACATATCAGATTCATTCTTATATAACCCAGCAGTCAATTACCATCCTCGAAAAGGTACTAGTGTCACAAATCCATGCATGTGCAATTTAAAGAACAACATCTACTCACAAAAGGAGGGTTATGCAAAAACATTGATAAGTGACAAAGCATTGATAATCAAGAGGACTACAATTTAAGCTCAAATAAGGAGTAGATTTGGTAAAAGGCTAAAGGTGGGCAATTTTTGGCAATGTGGTGCTAATGATCCGGGGAAATGGAGTATTTCCAAACTGAATTTCCACATTCCTTTTCATAAGATTCATCACCTTTCATAATGCTTTTATCAATAATAATGTTTTTACCTCTCTGACCTCAGCACTGCCTTTTCGCGAGTCGCAAACATGGGTGTCATGAATGGCCCCGGATACTTAGTGCTTTGGACTCCTCACAATGTGTCCTATCTCTCCAAACTATTATCTCAGAGAGTAGGGTCAATCTACCTTTATCTCCTGAGGTGGTTGGATTTTCTTTCACTCATTAAATTTTCCATATATTTCAAACAATTTCCTTCCAAACTCCAATAATGATAATAATCACAACACAAACACCATATGATAATCTCCATAATGTAACATCATTCTCAACATAATCCCCGGATAAGGTAAAGAATGGCAAATATTTAGATCATGTCGAGCGATAATTGAAATAAGGCATAATATGGCTTTTGTGATGCATAAGCATAGGTAAGTCTAGGAATATAAACAATGAGCATTATATGGAAATATAAAGTCCTCCATCATCTTACCATGCAACATGTCAAAAGCAACTTCAAATTTTACCTCCTTCTATGGTTTTCAAGAAATAATGCACTTCATTATGACTTCTCTTTACTAGGCAATTTCATGCTATATCTCTAATGAATCTAATTTTGCATCGTTGAGTTCAATATAAGCTTCCATGACATTATTCAAAAAATTTCAATGGGGGTCATTTTTCTCAAATTTTGGAAAACATGCATATATGCACATAAATCAATAATGCATTCCAAAATAGCCATGTAGCAATTCAAAGAAATAAATTCTAAATATGCACAAATAATGTCAAAATATAGCAAATATGCATAAAGTAAGCCCTTCCCCCACCCCATACTTAAACATTACAGTGTCCTCACTGTATAAAAACAAGGGTAGAGAAAGAAACTCACTAGATTGGTGTGCAGGGCCTCTTAATTTCGACTGGAAGCACCTCCTGGGCCGAGTATGAATGTTGATATAGCTTGTCTCTATCCATGGACCTGAAAAGTGTAGAAGACATATACCCAAAATAGAAAAACTAAAAGTGTTTCAAACCAAAAACAAAGTCTCAAAAGTCCTAAAAAGTCTATGTACAAGCTCTAGATTTTATAGTCGCTAGGCCGACTTTTCCATTTAGCTCAAGGTGGCATTTGCAGGGCCCATGTAGCTTGGGCGTCAAATAAGACTCCATTCTTGTCCATCAGCTGTAATCCTCCAGAATGGATCTTGTTCACCACAAAAGGTCACATCCGCTTCTTGTTGAATTTGTCGGGGGAACTAATGATCCTTTGATTTAGAGACATAGAGCTTGTCTCCAACTTCATACTCATTGGGCTCATCATTGGATATCCTACATAAGCGCACATACCAAGGCAAACCTCTCCCATGTATAGATAGATCTTTAATGGAAATAGGAGAAGAGAGATCCATACCTTGGCTTACCTTCGCAGAGACGGAATCGGGGATCACAGTGTTTGGTCAATCTCGACTAGGGCTAGTCGATCTCGATGAGGTTTTAGGTCCTGGTGGTGGGCTGCTCGAGGATGCAGAAGTCGATGAAGGGGATGGCTCGTCGACCTCGAGTAGACTACTCGATCTCGAGTAGTCTTCTGCTCCTGGTGGCTGCAGCGTCGAGGAAACAGGAGCTGGTGGAGCCTGGTGGTGGTCGATCTCGACAAGCCTAGTCGAGATCGAGGAGCCTGGTTCGTCTGGTGGAGTCAGCGTCGAAGAAGGCGAAATCGAGGAAGCCGAGTGGTGGTCGATCTCGAGTAGCTTACTCGATGTCGAGTAGCCCTCAGCTTCTGTATTGCTGCTCGATGATGCTGGTGCTGGTGGAGGCTTCTGTGTCTTGTCGAGATCGACTAGGGTCCTCGATGTCGAGGAGTCTTGGTCGATCTTGACCCCATACTTAGTTCCTGTCAAGGCATCCGAAAAATAATTAATCCATAACGACGTACCTTCATTCGTATCGATTGGATTCTCTGCGTCCTCCTTTAGGATTGCCATGATCTCTTCCACCTGGGCCTCCATGTCCCTCTTTTCTAGCTCCTCAGGGGTCTTATTTCTGACCTTGGGTTCCCCGCAGGTGATGTAGCCAGCTGAGATAGATTTGACCTCTTCCATTGGACCAGTATGCCTTTCAGTTTTATTAAAGGAATACTCAATTACCTCATCGCTGATGTTGAAGGGGAGCACTCCTTTCCTTACGCTTATGTTGGCATCCACCGTCGCCAAGAAGGGTCTCCCTAAAATAATTGGACAAGTAGGATCTTCTTGAATATCAATAATTAGGAAATCAGCAGGGACAAAGAATTTACCTACTTGTACTGGCACATTGTCCACCATGCCTGTTGGGATGACCACAGTGTCGTTGGCCATATATAGTCTAGCATCCACAGGCTCTAGGGCACCTGGATCTGGCCTCTTCTCCAGTATGTCTAAATGGCTGCATTCCTCTGTAATTTCAGCCATCGATCGCTTTTTGCTCAGTATCTCCTTTAGGAACTTGACATAGGATGGCATTTCATTGAGAGCTTCTGTGAAGGGGATGGTGACGTTGAGTTTCTGAAGCATCTTGATGAAGCGCTGAAATTTCTTTTCTGTCGGGTCCTTTGGAGATATTGTGGGGAAAGGCAGCTTCTTTTTCTGATTCGGAGCCAGAACAGATGTCGGAGGTGCTGCAGTCTTCTCGATCTCGGGTTGACCATCGTCGATGTCGAGTAGCCTCTTGTCGATCTCGACCAAATTGGGTACAGTCGAGTTGCTGTGCAGTGCAGACGAAGGTTTCTGAAGTTTCTCCTCGAGGCCCTCCTCGAGATCGACTACAGTGTTGTCGATGTCGACTTGCTGTTCTTCATTGTTCTGCTGCTTTCCGACCTTTGGCTCTTGCAGTTGATGGCCGCTTCTGAGTTTTACAGCAGCGATGTGTCCAGTCTTTCCCTTAGAATTTGGTTTTGAAGACCCAGGGAGCGCACCTGACTGTCTGGGGATTCCCGCTGCCAGCTGACCAATCTGTGTATCAACTGATTTTCGCCATATATCAATCTCCCCAAGCCTAGAGTTGACGCCCTGCATCTGTGTGTAGACGGAATTGAAGGAAAGCCTAGTTTCTGAGTGATTTCTCCGTATTTCCTCCAGGACTGTCTGTATATCATCTTTTTTCTGGTCCTTTTCCGGATGTCCTGGAGCTCTGTAGGGCGGGGGGTTCTTAGGGACACCTTGGTTCCATTGTGGTTGATGAAACCTTTGGTCCCCCATATAGCGATTGGGACCCCCTGCGTAAGCTACCTCCTCGTGGTGTTCTGCCATCCTGACTTGCTCTGTGTGTGGGCACTCAGGAGTGGTGTGCCGTTGCGATCCGCATTCAATGCAAGGCTGCTTGACAGAAAGATACTTCACTTGCTTAAGGAGCTTCTTGTTCTAATCTCTGTAGTACTGTTCCCTTACATCCAGATCAATTTCCTTAGGAGGCTTATAGAGGGGCATGGATGGTGCTGGCCTGGCGTATGGGTTCTCTTCATAAGTTGCAGTAGACCCATACTTGTTTTCGTAGTTGGTGAGCTTCTCTAGCATACCCCATGCGTCACTTGGCGGCATTGTCAGATACTCATAGTGAGTATAATGGTTGATTCTGTCCTTATTGACTTGATCAAGAGAGTTGAAGAAGATCTCCTGAATGACGTAGGGTGGCTGTCCATGAGTAGGGCAAGATCGCAGTAATTCTTTGTAGCGCTCCCATGCCTTTGCCAGTGGTTCCCCTTGCTTCTGTTTGAAGGCGGTGATTTTCTGGCGGAGATGTGCTGTTTTGGCGGGTGGGTAGAATTTGTTCAGAAACTCTTGCTCTACTTGGGCCCATGTTGTTAGTGATCTTAGTTTCAGCCCTTCAAGCCACTTCAGTGCAGGTCCAGCCAGCGACCAGCGGAAAGACTTCATCTTGACATATTCCAAAGTTGTACCTTCAGCAAAAGTACGGCACATGTCAGAAAAGTTCGTAATATGATCAAGAGGACACTCATTAAATATACCAAAAAAGGCATTATTTTTAAGCTCTATAAGAAATTAAGTGCGAATTTCAAAAGAGTTTTCAGGGATAAGAATCGCCGATTCAGGAACGACGAGGGTTGGATGCATATAATCCTCAGCAGTAGTTGGATATTGGGCAAGCTCAGCTTCTGCTTGCCTTGCGCGCTCAGCTTCTTGTTCCCTCGCTGCCCTTTCATTGGCGATAGTAGTATCCTTTGCGGCTAGCTCCCTTGTAAGCCTGGCAATCAGCTGTTCTTGTGTTTCAGCGGCCGACATGATCCTTTTTAGTTTAGAGTGGATGTATAGGTAACGCTTTGGTTCGTCTAAGCTGTCAAACTCGGGTGGTAGACCAGAACGGCGCATACACCTGAAAAGTACCTGAAAGTAGACGTGAGATTCAACTACCTAAGGCGCGAATGATTGCTTCCCCGGCAACAGCGCCAATTTGTTGTTGCAAGAGGATGGTCAAGTATGAAATAAATATAAAATAAAGATCAGACTGACTTCCCTGTCTCAGCAAATAAATACAAGACTTCCTCCCGTTGTAGTAGAAGGTTGTCAGGATCGAATCCACGAGGAAGCACGTCAGAAGTTCTTAGGTAGCAACAGATTCTCACAGACAAGAAAACAGAAGACAGAAACAAAAGAACAAAGAAAGAAAGACAGAAATAACAAACGAAAGCAAGAAATAAAACAAAGACATCAACTAACTCGATCTCGACAAGCTGCTATTCGAGATCGACAAACAACAGGAAAAGAAAAAAACTGCAAATCGACGACAGAAACTCGACTCAGACAACGCAGTACTCGATCTCGACAAGCTGTACTCGAGATCGACTAGAGACCGTAAAAACAGAAATTGCAGAATCGAAAACAGAAACAGAAAATAACCTCGACATAGACCAAAACCGTACTCGAGATCGACTACAGCCTACTCGATCTCGAAGAGGCTCTCCTCTGTATCGACTAGAAAGACAGAAACTTGAATCGCAAATTTCGAACCAAAACTCAACCTTTCGACAGAAATAAATCAATATAATAAAAGACTTCCAAAGCCAGGGTATCAACACCACAACGATAACCATGCAAAGTAACACATAAAGGCATAAAAGATCATGCGTTCCATCAAAATAACTTTCGTTACTAACAAATAGGCATATAGAGGCTTTCGCATAAACCCTAATTGTTACTAACCCTTTTCACATAATTAATCCAAGTTGCATTAAGATCACTTTCGCTTCAATAATACAAACAAGGATCACCTTCAACTCTCGCAAAAGAATCATGCTCATAAGGATAGAAGACGAATTGCATAAAAAGATCTGACCTTTACTGCATCATCTCACAAGGCCACCGTCGGGCTCACCCCAGCCCCAGAAGTGGGTGGACTACTCACGCCTCATCGCAGTAGCAGACATTGATGTATAAAAAGAAACTTGCATTAAACTATATTCAAAGCCTTTACAATTCCGGCAATCAACTTTCGCAGAATGCCAAAAACCCTAAAAAACTTTAGAACTCCTAAAACTTCTCTGTGGAACTACTTCTCTCTCCCTAAAATTGTATGATTGAGTGAATGAAAAACCAGCCCCTAGGGCTTTATTTATAGGCTTTTAAACCTTGCTAATCAAGGATAAAATCTTCTATCTATATCTAAAATTATATCTAAAACTTTAATGATAAATAAAAGCGATAAAGAAATTAAATCTAAAATAGGGAAAGATAAATCTAAACTAGGTAAGTCTCTTCATGTTGATAGATTTCCCTTCCATGGATAGTACTTGATAGATTTCAGCCAACTCGACTTCCTTCGTGCCCAAGGAATCCCAGCTCGACTTAGTCTGCTCACGGCGACGCGTTTTCAGAAGCTGGTCTACTCGACATCGACAAGGGCTCGTCGATCTCGACTAGGATTCGTCGTCGACTGATCTTCTCGGGTGACTCCACTCGACAAGCTCGGATCTGGGCTCCTGGGCGTCGTCACTCTCGATTAACCTTCCTCGAGATCGAGTAGGGGTGTATTCAAAGACGGCTCTCTGGTGATGTCGAGGACTCCTCCTCGGCATGGACTCGGACTAGGGCATGGTGGCTCCTCGATCTCGAGAAGGCCTCCTCGAGATCGAGTAGGGTTGCTCAGCGCCTTTGTCCTCGACTTCTCGATCAGCTCCTCTTCTCGACTCCGGGCATGGCCTCTCAGTGTCGTCGATCTCGACTAGGTGGTCCTCGAGATCGAGTAGGGTCCCGGGAGTCGGGTTGCCTCGGACTTGGTTTCCTCGACCAGGCTTTGTCGACCAAGTCTGCTCGGACTTTCTACTCGAGATGGAGTAGGGTGTACTCGACATAGAGTAGCTCTGGCTTCAGCTCGGTTTGTCCTGGTTCTGTACTCTCGGATTCTGGATTTCTGTAGTTGTTTTCCGAGCTTTTCTGACCTTCCTTAAAATTGTTGTAAAGTGTCTCGAATTCTGGGAATTTAAACAGAAACTGGTGTAGATTCCATAATTTGGCAAATAAACATAAACTACATAGATTCTGTACTATCTAACCCAAATGTATGCAATGTATGCAGAAAACGATGTAAAAGTTACTGTAAAACATGACAGATTCGGCTCACAACAATGTCCAAGACAAGGCCTCGCAACCGGATTGAACAATGATGGAATGCCGAGGGCCAAGCCGTCGTAGATGCTTACAAGTCGGATGAAGTCATCACCCCGGGATTGTCCATCAACATCGAAGTGGACAACTCTCTGGCAAACTTGCGAGATCCTTCAGGTGCAACCGAAGTCTGGGAGGACACCGACGCTGTGGGGCTTGACCACGTCGAGGATGAGTTTCATGGTCAACAAGAAGAGGACGTCTTTGAGGCCAAAACAAGCTATGGAGATTGCTCTGATTGACAATCTTGCAAGATCATTCATGTGACGCTTGCTAGCTGTTTGTTTTATTGACTTCGTCAAACTGGATCAGATTTCATTTTCTGTAACAAAAAATTTGATAGCTGCTTGATATCCTTAATTATTACTTAGCTAAAAATGCCATGAGTAAATCAGAAATGTGTAGAATGCAATCAGAAATGCCATGAGTAAATCTTCCAACTTTATTTGGCTACTGTCTGAGTTTTACATATATAGATAAAAGCTTCATTCTACTGATGACAACATGGAAGCTACTAATATTTTCAATTTTACACCAACACAATTCCCTTAAGACATAATGCTAATACATCTCTTCAAATTTTCACCAACACAATGAACAAGATAACCAATATAACACCTACTACGATTTTCAGCATGTCATTCTCCCTTTGAATCTTCGCAAAATCAGTGCTCAACTTAAAAAATTATAAGGGTCCATGATCTTCATTTGTGATAGCAACACCATAACTCTCTCTTTGGATCTTCATGCTCTTGTTAGTGTCATGAGCATGCAACCATCTAAAGTAGGTGCATTTTTTATCTTCCTACGAAGAAGTAAAACAAAATATGAACCTCATCAAACTCTCAAGACCACTCAGATTGAATAGAAAGGGAATAAGCTGATGTAGATTATTCTTTGTAAAATAGTTTGGAATGATACATGGAGAGATGTATTTATAGAGGAAGGAGCACACACAGGTGCTGTTGTACATAGCCTTCTTTCTGTTATAACAGAACAATGATAACATCAACTCCTCTAACTAACTCTGAGCTGGTTTAACACAGATTATGAAACCAACAGTCTACAAATAATCATTTTCCAGCCAGATCAAATTATGCAAGCATATCTGAAAGATGTATACATTCTACAATTCCATATTATGCATATATACACCTCTTCTGACAAAAAAGTCTTATCACAGTAAAGTGTTATGACAGTCTACCAAATATGTAGCAAATATGGAGCAATTATCTTCTGATAGTCTACCAAATATGAAGCAAATATGAACATGCATATATGAAGCAATTCTCTTATGACAGAAAACTCATACAAGTTAGGTTATCTGAAAGATGTACACAACCATTTTATGTATACACCAGTGTGATATCAAACTGACAGAAAACTCATTCTACAACCATATTATGCATACACCAGTACTTTCATTCTCCAATTCATGAAATCTGAGAAAACCTGTACAAACTCAAGGCGATAATGGAAAACATAGCAACTCTAACACAAAATAACAACCACAGTACGTATGCATACACCAGCTTGATATCCACAGTGGAAATCAAATTCGAAACCCCTCACAGATTCCCCAATTCAAATAAATTTTGAAAACCTATACAAACTCAAGACGAATTCGAAATGCCAGTTTCCCTAAACGTTTCCCCAATTCGAAAACCATAAAATTGAAATCAAATTCGAAAACCCTAACAGTTTCCCCAATTCGAAAGGCCAAAATTCAAATTCGATCGAACTTGGGAGATAAACGAAATATTGGAATCATACCTTCCATAATGGACAAACATAAAATTGTCTACTCGGATTTCTAGTGTATTTGCAAGTTTGCAATCTCGCAGGGAAGCCATGCTTGCACCTTTCAGTTGAAGCTTCGTCGCCGACTCTTCTCCGAGCATTTGATTTCATGGATGAGGTTTGTTGTCCCCAACCCTCCGTCATCCTTAGAAAGCCTTTGCCCTTTGTTGTTCGTCCCCAACCCTCCGTCGTCGACTCTTCTCTTCTGTAACTGCTAGATCTCTCCGGCCAAGCTTAGTTCGTCTCTATACATTTCTCGATCTCCAGCCAATCTTCATTCTTTCATTTTCCTCTGTAAAAAAAATTGTAAAAAAAATTATGACATGGCAAAATGGTAATTTCTCCAACGTACAGTAGGTTCAATTGGAAAAAAAATCAGGGTTTAGGGTTAGTGTTAGGGTTAGGGTTTAGGGTTAGGGTTATGGTTTAGGGTTTAGGGTTTGGTTTTAGATCAAGGTAGATCACTCAATAGATTGAGTGGTGATCAATATAGTTGGTGTTGCTTGTCTATTTGGCGTGTTTTCCGATTTAGGGTTTAGGGTTTAGGGTATAGGGTTAGATGAAGATAGATCACTCAATATATAGATTGATCGAGTGGTATAGTTTGTCCTCCAACCTCTAGTGGTAAATATGATTCTTACATTTCTTTCCGAGTTATCGTAATTCTTACATTTCATACACATGCCTCAAACGTGATCGTGATCAAGTTAGTTTGTTTCGTTATGAATAAAATATGCGCTTCTTATAAGGTTGAAATAAATAAAAGCATTTTTCATGGGCATTTCTTATATTTGGTGTTGTGATCGTGATAGTTTTTCCGTTCTTACAAAATGTGAGTTGAATTGTTTAGAGTTTACATTTGTTCTCCATTCACCGAGATAGTTCATTTGGTCGAGGTAGTTTCGATCAACGTACATATATAGGTGGAGTGTTGAGTATTCAATTAATGTAGACATCAATATACTTTGTTTCGGTCGTGGAATCTCGATCAAATGTATAAGCTTTTATGCTTAATTAATATAAAATTTAAAGTAACTTTTCAAACCTTTCTTTTGAAAAAACTTTAGGAATTTAATTGATATATATATATATATATATATATATATATATATATATATATATATATATATATATATATGTAGGGATAATCAATTGTATATTACAAATGCTTCTTATGTAATTATGAAAATAACCTAAAGTATTCATTTAATGGTGTTGTGTTCAATTGTGATATATATAATGATTCATTTACTGGTGTTGTGTTCAATTGTGATTTGTATATATAACGACTAGTATATATGTATCGAATGCCTTGTACAAATTTCTGAAAGTGAAAATTTGAGAGGGAAAGTGAAAATTTGAAAAGGAAGTCCAAAATCCAAATTTCGGATAGGCCCAATTCAGAAAAAAACGCCCTCTCCATCAATGTCCACATTTTAGAAACCCTAGCTCTCTCCTCTCTCAATCGCTCTCTTCTCTCTCTTCTCTCTCAAGCGCCCTCTCCATCCTCCGAATTTGAGAAACCCTAACTCTCTCCTCTCTCAATCGCTCTCTTCTCTCTTAATCATGTTAGGAGGTGCACCCCGGAGGTCTTCTCGCAATAATGCAGGCTCCAGACCACTACTGGCCCCGACCAGTGCACCGATTAAGCCAGTACGGCCGACCTTTCCATTAGCTAATTCCTCTCCAATGGTCGCCTCTCCTACCAGGGCTTCACCTCGGAGACATCAACCAACTGCACCCTCTCCATCGGTTAACCCTCCCACTGCGGCCAAACCGCCGGTACGCCCTCCTATTAGATCGTCGCCCCGAAAACCTCAACCCCTTGCCCCCTCTCCACCGCTAACCCATGCGCCAACTCCACCGATCAACCCACTGCCCCCTACCACAGAATCACCCCGGATACCTCTACCCAGTTGCCCCTCCCCTCCGGTGACATCTCCTGCCCTCACGCCGTCTCAACCCCCACTGAACAATACGAACCCAAGGAAAAGACCCACTGCCCCCTCCCCACCGGTGACATCTCCTGCCCTCACGCCGTCTCAACCCCCACTGAACAATACCAATCCAAGGAAAAGACCCACTGCCCCCTCCCCACCGGTGATGTCCCCTTCCCCAGCGGTGAGCTCCGAACCTTCTGCGCTAGCCCAACCCACTGCCTCTCAACCTGGGGCCTCCACATCCTCGACGACAACTCTGCCGACCTCCCAATCTCAACCCGCGCTGGTGTCAGACAACAATGAAGATGAGCCATCCTCAGGGACAGAGAAACCAGCTTCTGAAAACAAGGACGACTCAGCTGCCGCCAGAAGTGAGGAATCTTCCAGGTGGAACATAAAAGTTTCAATTCAGCTTGTTAATGGAACGTAAGTGGGATGGAAGTTTCTCTTCTTACCTTTGTTATGCGGTTTCTGAATTTCCAATTAAAAGTTCAATGTCTGTTGCTTATGATCAATGTTTGTTGAATGATCACTGTTAGGGTGCTTATGTGTTTCATGTGTTAGGGTGCTTCTGATTAGGGGTTATTTCTACTGATTAGGGGTTATAGTTGGTCTTGCTTGTCTATTTGTATTTATAAGAGTTGAAGTTTAAGTGTTCATCTGTTGTTGTCTGTATTTGTTTGTTGTCATGTGCTACTGATTAAGGCTTATGTGTTTCTATGTGAGTTTGGTTTTCATCTGTTGAACGATCAAGTAAACCCTATTGCTTATGTGTTAGGGTGCTTATTTGTTAACCTCTGTTGCTTTGGTTTGGTTTTCATTTGTTGTTATTTCAACCTCTGTTGTTATTTCATTTGCTTTGGTTTGGTTTGGTTTTCATTTGTTGCTTTGGTTTGGTTTGGGTTGGTTTTCAAGTTCTAGGGTGCTTATGTTGTTATTTATGTTTGGTTTTCATGTGTTAGTGTTTTATTTGTTCATTCAACTGATGCTAGTATAAATACTTGTATGATTGGATTCATATTATTAGCCATTTTTATGTGTATTGAGCAAGTGACCAATGCTAATACATCTCTTATTTTCTCTGTATGACTTGATGAAGATTCGATGCAACCAATCCTGCATTTGGAGTCCTCACGCAGATTATTCATTCACATTTTGATGGTCCATACATACGTTGGAGTGATGTTCCTGAACCAACAGTGGAGCTATGGTGGGAGTTGTTCAAGGTATAAAACAATTACATAACTTGATACTTTTATTACTTTTATTTGACTGAATACATAATGTATATATATCGGCTCATTATTTCTCAATATGTTCAGCATCGGTGTACATGGGATGAAAACATATACCCAGATTCAGTCGTTCGCAAGGCTTTCAACACTAGGGGAGGGGACCACCTAAGGAACGTTTTCGGGAAGGCACGCACTGGAAGAACGAAAAAAAAAGCCTACGTGGGTAAAGCAATGTATATGGGTGAAAATGTGGGAGGCATGGAGAAAGGAGGACAAGTTTCTACACCAATCTGAAGTGAACAAGAAGAACAGAGTTATAGCAGCAGAGAGGGGCAGTCCAATTTTCAGTGGCGGTTCGGTTTCCACAACCGTAATCAAGGATCGGCTTGTATGCACTATATGTCCTTTGTCCTTCTCTTATTTTCCCTTTTACTATCTATGCATTTTATTTACCTATTTATCTAAACCAATTTTCTATTTTGACAGAAGAAGGAGCTTGGAAAGGACCCCACACCAAAGCAGACCTTTGAAAGGTGTCACAAAAAAAGAGATGGTTCTTGGGCGGGCGCTCAATGCCAAGAAACTGGGGTAACTTCATTTTTAAATGACCCTTTATTTTCTTAATGTTTTTTGTTGTTTGATGTCCACAATCTAAACTGGCCTTGTTGTTATTGCATTTCATATCGTAATGTTGTTGTCTGTTACAAACCCAAATGATATGATGTATCATTGCTGTTGTCTTCTTTTCTTGTTGTACACGTGTTTCATGTTTGGCTAAAATTGGTATTTGGTATTGTCCTCTTTGATTTACTTAGCTACTGTATTGTTGTTTTGTTTCTGAACTGGGGGAGGTTGTTACTGCATGTGAACTGCTACCGTTGTTGTCTCTTCCAAATCCAAATGTTGGGTCATCAGGAACTGGAACTGTCATCTCTTTGTTGTTGTTGTGCATGTGTTTTATACTTGGCTATAGGTTAATTCATGTGATGCTACTTCCACTGGTTTGTGGTAAGTTAGAAAGCACCAAGTATGACCAGCTGGTTGTGCCTGTGTTTTATACTTGGATATAATGTGATGCTACTTCCACTGATTGTGCATGTGTTTTATACTTAGACATAATGTTGGGATCTGTTGTGCTGTCAATTGCATTGCAATCTACTCAGTTGATGAAAGCAAGTATTTATGTTATAAGATACTGCCTTGGTTGTTTATTTCATTTCCATTTCTTTTATAGGACAAGTATGATCAGCTGCTTGAAGATGAAACATTGGATGATGATGCAGTCTCTGATAATGGATCCCATTCGGTTGACACGAATCAGCTTTGGTTCAAGGCAACAGGTGGTGCAAAGAAAGGCCGGGTTCACGGCATGGGATCGGAGTCGCAACCCATCTTGCAGTCAGGCAATTATCCACGCACTGGTCGCCACCATTCATGCAGCTGGTTCTAGCAATTTGAAGGACTACATGATGTCTGAACTCTCAACAATCAAAGAAGACTTGAGAAAAGAAATGGTGGAGTTGGGGGATCAAGTGCAGACACATGTGGCCACAAATCTCAGGGAAGAGATGACATCCTTTGGAGATCGAATGCAGGAGACGCTTATTAGCACCATGAGGGATTTCTACAAGGCCAAAAGCCCATCAAAATCAAAGTAAGCAGGCTTCAGTGCAATGTGGTGGTTAAGACTTTTGTTGTTTTGCTTGTGTCTTGTAACTGTTTGGATTTGGATGTTTCTCTTCTAGAATGTCGAAAACTATGACCGGCTCAATTTGTGTCGTTTGCTGTCGAACTACTTTTCTAGACTTCTGTTTGTTGTATTGGATGACTGTTTTGTTTGATGTACTGTAGTGACATTAATTATGACTTTTATGAATATTTTCCGTATCATATATATATATATATATATATATATATATATATATATATATATATATATATATATATATATATATATATATATATATATATCGGGCCAAGAAATATGCTACACGAAAGTATCCTCCAAAATAGCAACGACAAGATAACTGGCGTTACGCACAACCTTAGCAACAACATTAGCAACGACCCTGGCAACCACTTTAGCAACGACCCCCCCAACGACACTAGTAATGGCCTTGACATCAACTTTAGCAACGGCCTTAGCAACGGATCAGCAACGAACCAAGATCGATTCATCACCAGTTTCTAGCCACGAACTCACCAACGAACTTAGCAACGACTCTAATTTTTGTGGTTGTTTACAAACTGGGTTCGTAGCCACAGCCACGACATATGTCATCTACTATTAGCCATGAACTTAGCCACGTCAATAAAATATTCGTTGCTAAAATCCGTTGATGACACCCGTCGCTATTAGCTGCGAGGCATATAGCAAGGGATGGCCCGCCCGTGGCTGATTCCGTGGCTAAACCGGTTAGCAATGGACATTCGTGGCTAACTCCATTGCTATTGTCCGTAGCTATTTCCTACGTTTTTAGTAGTGTTTCGAATCAAAGTGGGTATAGTTTGTTTGAGTTTTCGGTCAAATCATATTCGATCCGTTTGGATAATTAGGTTGATTTTGACTCGGTTGAATACTTAAATATGTAATTTACATAAAATAAATGATTTTGAATCAATTGAATACTTGAATATGTAATTTTGACTCAGTTGAATACACTAATTGTCATTGACTCGTCGGTTGTCGACCGATTTTCAAAAAAGTCATAATCGGAAATTCAGTATTCGACAACAATTAACAAAAATAATTGGTGTTTTATATGTTAAGTATAATAAAAAACTTGTGTTAAATAAAACAAGCATTTAACATTCAAGCATTAAAATGTTGATGTTTGATAGCATGCATTTAGGTAGGCATAATATGTTGCATTTAGCTTAGTTAAGATGCATTTTATTGATGGATTAAGCACGATTTGCATATTAGTTCTCTATGTTGTCGAAGTCGGAATCTACACACTTTTATTGATTATTTCAGGTAATGGTGGATCCGAGGAGGAGACATGAGTTGATAACGCATTGGATGAGAATGTCTAGTTGATCGAAGAAGCTTACATGAAGATCTCAAGAGGTTCTGAGAAAAAGAAGCGAGCCTAAACAAAGAACAAGTCTGCAGGAGTTGCCGCCAGACATGCTGAACTTGTTTTGCACTTTCTGGAGGTCTCGGTTGTCCGATTGACTATTATAACCATGCATTGGAAAGCTCATTTAGAGAGCTAGAACTTTCTTGTTGAAAAGACCGATGGATTTTCCAAGAAAGACCGATGCAGCGGCCGCAGCATGTATGCAGCGGCCGCCGCCAGTACCGTCGCAGCGGGGTACGAAGTAACAGAGTGTTGCGCCCGCAGCATTAGTCGTCAGTATTTCTGCGCAGCGTTTTGAAGAATTAAAAAATCCTAGATCTATTTGTTTATTTTGTGGCCGACTTTGGATGTTTTAAAAGGCCAAGTTTTATGTTATTTTCAGGACTTCTATTCTATTCTACTCTTTTCATTCATCAGACACTTTAGAGATTTTGAGCGATGTCTTCCATGAGGAACTAAACTCATCAATTCTGCCTGCAATTTGAAGCTTTATTTGGATTGATTATGAGTTTCTAATTCTCGTTCCTTATTTCCTATATTTGAATGTTTCAACTTCTTTGTGCTTGATTGTTTATTCTTTTATTCTATCTTGTCTGGCCAACTTGTTAGATCAATTCAATCGCTAAGGTTTTGTAGATTCCTGGTTGTAAACCCTAACCTAAGTGGCAAACTTGTTCCTTTAGGGCTGGTTGAACTAATTGAATGAGTAGGAAGTTGAATGTGTTGTTAAATTCCTCTTTAGGGACTGCAAATACCTTGGTTAATCTCTTAACTTAAAGCTATCAATTGGGTTAAATCCTTCTTTAGTGACTGTTTGATTGATAAGGATTGCTAGGACTGGTTGGAATAGTAACTATATTAGGTCGGGACAAGGGCATTCATAGGAAACTTAATAGGACGAGAAGAAGTTACAAGGATCGCTTCAATCCAATAAAGTGGAAAATTGTAGGTAGAATTGCTTCTCCAAATTGTCTAAAACAAATTCATTTACTTTGCTTTATTTATTTCGCTTTGATAAAAAGGCGAAACTTTCACACACAAAAACCCCCCTTTTGGTTACTTGATTGGCATCTAAATCACACTTGAATAGCGAATTTCCCTGTGTGATCGACCTCTTGCTTATTGCTATACTAGTTATAGGTTTGAGATTTACTTTGACGGATCAATGACAGGTTTTCCCTCTGTCAAATTTGGAGAGGAATTCTGTATATATAGATGCATATAGGAGATCATATTTAAATTTCTGCACCATGTTTAATTTATTTCATTTTTTTTAATTAATTTCTTGTTTATTTTCGTAATTAAAAAAAAATCAAAAATTCCAAAAATAAGCATGCATTGCATACAGATGTGTTTTTCAAACACCCATCTAGCTTAGTTTGTCCTCTAATTTAAATTTCAAGCATAATCATATAAATCTCATGGAGTTTTGGATGTTTTAGCCTTGTCTGTATTTGATTTTTGTGGAACATGAGCTAGCAAATATAATTGAACATGTATGATTGAGCTAAAGTATGATTGAAGTCCTAAAAACATGACCCTGTGAGAATGTTTGGCCTTATTTGAATTCTTTTACTCAATTGTGTGAATTATTCTCCTTGTGTTGCTACCTCTTGGCATTGACTGCAGTATCTATTTTTTTTTTATAAAAAAACCAACTCACATGGTTGTTGCTTGCGGAGTTTATGTTTATATTTTGAGTCTTTTGTTTGACTTTGTACATATTTAGAGAATAAGGTGGCAATGGTTGATGCATTTAGTAACCGGATCTATGCATGACACCCATGGGTATGATTCGCACAAAACAGTGTTGAAAACTATCCACTAGGAGAGAAAGCTTGATCATTGAGTAACTAGGTTCATTCATGACACCCATGTTTGCAACTTGCGTCAAAAGATGTTCAAGTAGACTTCATATTAGTAGGTTGATGTGTTGATAGACCGGGGCCATTCATGACACCCGTGTTTGCGCCTCGCGTAAGGAAAGCACCAAGGAAAGAAAAAAAGAAAAAAAAAAGAAGAAAACAAAACAAAAGAAAAGAAAAAAAAGAGTGTCACATTTTATTTAGAAGTCTTTATTGTGTCCCGCAAGTAATGACATTTCGGTAGATATTTGGTGATATGGTGGTCAATGTCTATGAGCTTAGTGCATTTTGGATTGAGTTGAGAGTTGTACCTTAAAGCCTAAACACATGAGTGAAACACATATTTCTGGTGAGGTTGGATGATGTCTACTTCTAAGCTTTGATCACTGAAATACTTGCTATGACGTTTGTTTGCTTGGTTTATGTTTTCACCTACAATGATGTTGTTTTTTGATGAGGTTGAAACTTGAAGGTATTTCCTGTGGGATGCGTTGGTTCATGTTCATTCTATCATTGCTTGAGGACAAGCAAAAGTTAAGTGTGGGGGAGTTTGATAGCATGCATTTAGGTAGGCATAATAGGTTGCATTTAGCTTAGTTAAGATGCATTTCATTGATGGATTAAGCATGATTTGCATATTAGTTCTCTATGTTGTCGGAGTCGGAATCTACACGCTTTTATTGATTATTTCAGGTAATGGTGGATCCGAGGAGGAGACATAAGTTGATAACGCATTGGATGAGAATGTCTAGTTAATCGAAGAAGCTTACATGAAGATCTCAAGAGGTCCTGAGAAGAAGCAGCGAGCCTAAACGAAGAACAAGTCTGCAGAAGTTGGCGCCAGACATGCAGAACTTGTTTTGCACTTTCTGGAGGCCTCGATTGTCTGATTGACTATTATGATCATGCGTTGGAAAGCTCTTTCAGAGAGCTATAACTTTCTTGTCGAGAAGAAGAGCAAATTCGAGACGGATTTTCCGGGAAAGACCGATGCAGCGGCCGCAGCATGTATGCAGCGGCCGCCGCCAGTACCGTCGCAACGGGGTACAAAGGAACAGAGTGATGCGGCCGCAGCATATATGATGCGCCCGCAGCATTGGTCGTCAGTGTTTCTACGCAGCGTTTTGAAGAATTAAAAAACCCTAAATCTATTTGTTTATTTTGTGGCCAACTTTGGATGTTTTAAAAGGTCAAGTTTTATGTTATTTTCAGGACTTCTATTCTATTCTACTCTTTTCATTCATCAGACACTTTAAAGATTTTGAGCGATGTCTTCCATGAGGAACTAAACTCATCTATTCTGCCTGCAATTTAAACCTTTATTTGGATTGATTGTGAGTTTCTAATTCTCGTTCCTTATTTCCTATATTTGAATGCTTCAACTTTTTTGTGATTGATTGTTTATTGTTTTGTTCTATCTTGTCTGGCCAAGTTGTTAGATCAATTCAATCGCTAAGGTTTTTTAGATTCCTGGTTGTGAACCCTAACCTAAGTGGCAAACTTGTTCCTTTAGGGTTGGTTGAACTAATTGAATGAGTAGGAAGTTGAATGTGTTGTTAAATCCCTCTTTAGGGACTGCAAATACCTTGGCTAATCTCTGAACTTAAAGCTATCAATTGGGTTAAATCCTTCTTTAGGGACTGTTTGATTGATAAGGGTTGCTAGGACTGGTTGGACTAGTAACTATATTAGGTCGGGACAAGGGCATTCATAGGAAACTTAATAGGGCGAGAAGAAGTTACAAGGATCGCTTCAATCCAATAAAGTGGAAAATTGTAGGTAGAATTGCTTCTCCAAATTGTCTAAAACAAATTCATTTACTTTGCTTTCTTTATTTCGCTTTGATAAAAGGCAAAACTTTCACACACAAAAACCCCCCTTTTGGTTACTTGATTGGCATCTAAATCACACCTGAATAATAATTTCCCTGTAGGATCGACCTCTTGCTTATTGCTATACTAGTTATAGGTTTGAGATTTACTTTGACGGATCAACGATAGGTTTTCCCTCCGTCAATGTTAAATAACCATTTAGGTCGGGTCGGGATGAGAGTCAAGTCAGGTTTAGAGTTGAGTCGGGTTCAAAGTCGGGTCAAGTTTAGAATCAGGTCCGGTCGGATCGGGTTCGGGTTCAGGTTTGGGTTCGGGTTACGGATGACTCCAGATTTTCGGGTTTCGGTTGGGCTCGAGTGAATCGGGTCGGTTTTCGGGTCGTGTCAGATTTTACTAGGCGCCAGCTCTAAGCGAAGGGCTGGTTATTGATAACATAGCAGGGATCTCGCACAACTATGAAAAGACGAGAGCTGGGTTGATTCATGTTAACCGATCTTCTTCCTCATCGACTTCTTGAGGGTTGGAGGTGATGTTTCTGACATAGGGGAGTAACGTATATATAAATAAAATATCAAGCAACCCAACTCCTAGTTCTAGCAAATAAAATTACAATATATGTAATGAAAACTATTTTTATATATAATAATCTTAATTTTTGGATTTTCACCCAATCAATCTAATCTACATAAATTTTCAAATAATAAAATTTTTTAATATTTTTTTAACCAATGAGATTTACCTATTCGAACTATTAAATAAGAAATATTTTTGTTTAGATGCCATAATCATTTCAATTTTACAATTTCCTCTCAATCAACTAAATCTAGGGAAAAAAAATCAAACTAACGAAATTGGTACACGTTTATATATTAAATCAATCTAGTTATATCAACATATTAAATAAAAAGCATTTTTTATTAGGTGTTATAACCACATTTATTTTAGGATTTTAACTCAATGAAAATATTCTATTTAAATCTTAAACTCATGTAATTTTTAGAATTTTTTTTCAAAATATTCATAAAAAAATAATTATTTAACAAAATATTCAGACATTAAAAATATTTATAAAAATATTCATTTTTTGCAGGTTTGGCAGAAAAACGCGGCCTGGAGCCGCGTTTTATTCACAGGGTAAAAGTTTTGAAATCGAAAGAAAGAGAGTCAAAAAATTAACAAAAGAAACGCGGTCTGAGACCGCGTTTCTATCAATTACTATTTTAATATTAAAATTTTTTTAAAAAAAAAAACAAAAAACAATGAAACGCGGCTCTAGGCCGCGTTTCATTTGTAAATTGATTTCCCCCAATTGCAGGTCTCTGAGCTCCCATGGCCGGTCTCCTCCCTCCGTCTACTATCGTCGTCGGGGACCACAAGCTGATGTCTCCAAAGTAGCCATGTCTTTATGCATATTTTAGTTCCATATTCTTTACATTTTGCATATTTCGGGTTGAGAATATGTCGGAATTATGTAGTATATGTTTATTTGTCGGAAAAGGATATCTACATAAGTTTCTGTTTAATATTGCAGAATATGGAAACATTTCGGGAGAAAACCAAGAAGCAAGAACCGGAGCTCAAAGCTACTCGACATCGACTAGCCTTAGTCGATCTCGACGAATCACGCCTAGACACACCCGAGTCGAAGAGCACATGTCGAGGAGCCAAGGAGGGATTATCCGGAACTAGCGAGAGACTACCCAGAATCGAAGAGAAGTTACCCGACCTGACAAGGAAGCCAGACATCCTACTCGAGATCGATAAGACCGTTGTCGAGATCGAGGAGCCCTAGGAGCCTGTGTTCGAGCATGTCGACAAAAGGGTACCCGATACACCAAGCCGACCAAGACAATGGGACATCCTCCTCGAGATCAAGTTACCTTACTCGAAGTCGACAAGACCGCGGAGCCATGGGCGAGCACTTCGAGAAGACTTGTCCGACCAGCCAAGCCATACCTAGTCGATGACCCATTCCTACTCGATGTCGACGAGGAGCACTCGAGATCGACAAGCGCTAAGAGCCATGACTGAGCCACATCGAGGACCTGCTAGCCGAGACACCGAGCCACGCCCAGTCGACAACAATTCTACTCGATCTCGACTAGCCTTACTCGAGATCGAGGAGGACTACAGAAATCGCGTAACACGTTTTTGGGAGATCTACTCGGATTGGGATTCCTTGGGCTCGAAGATTGCCAAGTTCTATCCGATCTATCAACATCTATCATGGAAGGAGAAGATTTATCCACTTGAGAGACTTTAGATATATTTTCTTATTTTAGATTTAATTTCATTATAGCTTTTATTTATGTTTTAAAGTTTTAGATATAGTTTTAGATATAGATAAAGATTTCTATCCTTGAGTAGCAAGGTTTAGAAGCCTATAAATAAAGCCCATGGGGCTGGTTTTTTATATGTTCAATTTCAGAGAGAAGTAAGTAGGAGAAGTAGAGAGAGAGAGAGAGTGAGCGGCCGATTGGAGTTGTGAAGCGAGAGCAGAATTGGCTTCAGGCGGTTGTAAACTTTGGTTTATTTTAATGCAATTAGTTATTTCCTTTCAATCGATGATGTCTGAGGTTGCGATGAAGAGCGAGTAGTCCACCCACTTCTAGGGTTGGGGCGAGCCCGACGATAGCCATGCGCGCTTGAGGTAAAGATTTGTCCTTTATCATGTTTTGAGCATCTACTACTTGTTTATGTGTTTATTACCCATCTAATGGAGATCCATGTTAACAACTTGGATTGTAAACATAAAATCAGTAGAGACAATTAGGGTTTCTTGAGAGAGTTGTCTAATTGTTGAAAAAGGAGAAAGCTTGTCCTTTGATGCAATTTACATGATTATCTGTTTATCTCTGCCTTATGCATGCTTGGTTATCGTTGTTGCAAACCCCAATCTTGGAAGCCTTTTACATTAAGTTTAGTTCGAAATCCCAAAGCCATTGCCTTTACTTTATTTATTTATTTCGTTTTTCTGCCCTTACTCGATCTCGACCAAGCCTGGTCGATCTCGAGTTACTGATATTCGATCTAGCATCGTTGTAGCTTCTGTGTGCAGGTGCTCGACAAAGCCCTACTCGAAGTCGACGAGGACTCTACTCGATATCGAGTACCCTCTAGTCGAGATCGACTACAACCTGTGCTTGCTGCTGCGTTGTGCTCGACTGGCCCAATCTTCTATCGACTAACCCTAGTCGAGATCGAGGACATCTGTGGTCGACTTCCATGAGATTTCACCGCTGCCTAGGATCCGCTGACACGCTTCCTCGTGGATCGATCCTGACTTCCCGCTGCTGCATCAAGAGGAGGTCTTGTAATCATTTGCAAGGGACGGAATCTGGTTTGCTGTGATTTATTTATATTTAATTTTGCATACTTGATTTCCTGCTACAACAAATTGGCGTCGTTGCCGGGGAAGCTATCATTCGCGCCTTAGGTAGTTAAATCTCACATCTGCTTTGAGTTACTATACAGGTGTATGCGCCGTTCTGGTATACCGCCTGAGTTTGACAGCTTAGACGAACCGGAGCGTTGCCTACACATCCACTCTAAACTCAAAAGGATCATGGCGGCCGCCGAAACACAAGACCAGCTGATTGCCAGGCTTACCAGGGAACTAGGCACTAAAGATGCTGCTATCGCCGCTGAGAAAGCAGCAAGGGAGCAAGCAGAGCTGAGCTTTCCCAGTTCCCAACTACTGCAGAGGATTATATGCACCCAACTCTCGTCGTGCCTGAATCGGCGATTCTAATCCCTGATAACTCTTTTGAAATTCGCACTCAATTTCTTATAGAGCTTAAAAATAATGCTTTTTATGGAAAATTTAATGAGTGCCCTCTTGAACATATTACAAATTTTTCTGACATGTGCCGTACTCTTACTGAAGGTACAACTCAGGAATATGTCAAGATGAAAGCTTTTCGTTGGTCTCTCGCTGGGCCAGCACTGAAGTGGCTTGAAGGGCTGAAACCAAGATCACTCACAACATGGGCCCAAGTAGAGCAAGAATTTCTGAATAAATTCTTCCCACCCGCCAAAACAGCACATCTCCGCCAGAAAATCACCGCCTTCAAACAGAAGCAAGGGGAACCGCTGGCAAAGCCATGGGAACGCTACAAAGAACTGCTGCGATCTTGCCCTACTCATGGACAGCCACCCTACATCATTCAGGAGATCTTCTTCAACTCTCTTGATCAAATCACTAAGGACAGAATCAACCATTATACTCGCTATGAGTATCTGACGATGCCGCCAATTGACGCCTGGGGTGTGCTGGACAAGCTCACCAATTATGACAACAAATATGGGTTTACTGCAAACTATGAGGAGAACTTCTACGCCAGGCCAGCACCATCTATGCCACTCTATGAGCCAGCAAAGAAGATCGACCCAGATGTTAGAGAGCAATTCTACAGAGACCAGAATCGCAAGCTCCTCAAGCAAGTCAAATATCTATCTGTCAATCAGCCTTGCATCGAATGCGGATCACAGAGGCACACCACTACTGAGTGCCCACACACTGAGCAAGTCAGAATGGCAGAGACACATGAAGAGGCAGCTTACGCGGGGGGTCCCAATCGCTACATGGGAGACCAAAGGTTCTATCAACCACAGTGGAACCAAGGTCCTCCTAGGAATCCCCCACCCTACAGAGCTCCAGGACATCCAGAAAGAGATCAAAAGAAGGACGATCTGCAGCTGATCCTTGATTAGATGCGCCGAAATCATGCACAGAACCTGTAGGCTACCAACACCATCAACAACCAGCTCCAAAATTTCAACACAAAATTTGGAGAACTGGACATCTGGAAAAAAGGAATAGAGACCCAGATGGGTCAAATCGCTGCACAGATCCCACGACCGTCCGGACAGCTCCCTGGGCAAACAGAACTAAATCCTAAGGGGAAGACCGGACACGTCGCAGCTATCAAACTCAGGAGTGGGCATCAATTACACGAGCCAAAGGTCGGGAAACAGCAAAGCAAGGCAGAGCAGCAACTCGAGACAGAGCAAAGCCTACTCGATCTCGAGGAGACCGTACTCGATCTCGACAAGACGCTACTCGACACGGACCAGAAGTTGAGCTCGGACTCCGCTGCGCAGACCAGCAACTCCAGGTCGACCACCCAACTCGATGTCGAGGAGCCCGTGGTCGAGATCGAAGAGCAGCATCTGGCCGACGTCGATGACTCTGCAACACCTCCGACAGCTGATCTGGCTCCGAAACAGAAAAAGCCTTTGCCTTTCCCTTCAAAAGCACAGAAAGATCCCACTGCAGGTAGGTTTACCAGATTTTTTAATATGCTGTAAGAACTAAATGTTTATATCCCTTTTACAGAAGCCCTGCAAGAGATGCCTGGATATGTCAAATTTTTAAAGGAAATCCTGAGCAAGTAGCGATCCATCTCAGAGATCGAAGGCGAATGCAAAGTTCTCCACTTCCTTGAAAAGAGACCTGACCCTGGCAAGTTTTCTGTTACTGTGGGTTTTGGACAATATAAATATGAGTCTCTGTGTGATTTAGGAGCAAGTGTAAGCATCATGCCTCTATCAATCTGGCGGAAGGTCAAAATAGGATGCATAGAACATGTGGATGCCAAGCTATACATGGCGAACAATACAGTAGTCATCCCTACAGGTATAGTTGAGAACGTCCCTGTCCAGGTTGGTAAATTCTTTGTTCCAGCATATTTCTTTATCATTGACTATGTTGAAGATCCTACTAGCCCTATTATTCTTGGTAGACCATTCTTAGCTACTGCAGATGCCAGAATTAGCGTTAAGAATCGCTTGCTCACCTTCACCATAGGCGATGAGGTTTTGGATTTCTCTTTTGGCCCTACAAAAGAGGAAATTTCCTGGCTGGAGGTGAAAAGCATCAGCAACCGCGGGACCAAGCAAACAGCGGAGGGAAGCGCCAGCACTGTCCTCGAGGTCGACAAGAGCTTCTCGATCTCGACAAGGGCGCTACTTGATCTCGACCAAGACTTGTCGATGTCGACTTCCACTGATGAGCCGCTAACTTTCCCAGAGCCTAAGTATGGGGTCCCTGTACTCGAGGTCGACCAGCTGTACTCGATCTCGACTAGCCCCAAATCCAAAGATTTCTGTTTTGGGTCCGAAAAGGTAAGTTCATGTATGAATTCTACTCCCCCTCAGTCCATAAAGAAAATTATCAATGATTTAAGGGGAGATAAGACATCGTGGAGAAAGAATCTGCAAAAACTAAGAGCTGGAAGGAAGAAGAAGAATTAGAAGGGAGATGATGCAAGCAACCACTTGTCAGCTGAGTTGGCATACTACCATCAGGACCTAGATGATCCAGGAGAAGGGCCAAGCATGAGCGGGCCCCACAATAATGGTCCTTGAGTGCAAACGGAGAAGTCGGCCTAGGGACTCTAAAATCTAGAGCATGTATATAGAACTTTATGAATTTTGGGACTTTTTAAACCTTTTTGGTTTTTGTTTTTGGTTTTGGTTTTATGTCTTTTAGAATATTTCATGTGGATAGTCTTGTTTCTTGTGCAATCTAACACTTTTAGGTCGGCAAGCATATAAGGATTACGAAAAGTGGAATAAAGAAGTCCCTGAAACCAGTCAGAATCGACGAAGGCCAAGTCGATTACGACAAGGAGGAGAAGCCCAGAAGTTACTCGATCTCGAGTAGACGTACTCGTCATCGACAAGTCACCAGAAGCTCCTCGACTTCAGAATCCACTAGACACTGAGAAGCTACTCGAGATCGAGTAACATGTACTCGAGATCGACCAGCCAGTTACTCGATGTGTTATCCTGTGAGTTCCTTCCTTTACTCTTGTTTTTATTTGATTTTATACAGTGGGGACACTTTAAATTTTAAGTATGGGGTGGGGGAAGGGCTCATTATCATTATCATATGTGTTAGTCTTGTTTTTGGTTTTACATGGTGAAATTTTAATTTTTATGTTATGCATTCATGTTTAAATTTTATGCATTTTAATCTTTTGTCATACTTTAGTTTTGATTTTTGCATAAGAAAAAAAAAATTAAAAAAAAATATAGAAAATGTCGGAAAAAAAAATATGCATGTTTAAATTTTTGCATTGTTTTAGTTTTTATACCCTAACTTAGATGTCCTATGATGATGAATAATGATTGACTTGATCATCTAAATCCTATGGCATATTTGGAAGGTTTAACCTAAGTCCTCAAAATGGTTTTTATGTGGATTGTAAACTTGTGATGAAATTGAGCACATATGATCCTAAGCTAAAGGTTAAAGTCCAACAAAAATTGTCCTAGTGAGAATTTTGGCCTTATAGGGAGAACATTAAAAATCCCTCTGCTTTCTTGAGTGTATTTACTCTTCCTATGCATCTCTAAATGTTGTGATAGTTATTCAAAGCCAATACAGTTATATGTTTATGTTGATGAGAATTAAATAATTGAGGCACCTTTTAAGCCAATTTTATCCTCTCTTTACCTACCCTGCATTATCCCTGCTTGAAGCCAGAACATTAGCCTGAGACTTTTATTGTGAACTCCACAAAAATATCCTTAGCCAAATTGAGCCTGGCCCCCATTTGGGAATTAAGACTTAGAGTTGGTTGGAATAATGATTTGTGGAAAGAATAAGCTTATGTTGCATTTCAAGAAGGAAGGATTGTTGAAATTATTGAGATATGGGTTGGTTTTTATCTTGCTATGCATATTATATAAAAGGATTTTTGGCTCACATGCATTATAAATGCACTATTAGTGTTATTTGGTTTTTATTTTCGAAAAAAAAAACCGAAAAAAGAAAGAAAAAAAGTATATATATTTGAGAATAAAGTGCATGAGCCAAATTTACCTTATTTCATTCATTATTTGCAAGATACACACTTTGGAGAGGTTGAGGAAGTTTGAAAGGTTACATACTTCATTGAGATAAATTGGAGAGTTTGGTTGATGCATATGATTGAGAAGTTATGGTTTGGTTGTGTTGGAGATTTAGGAGTCTTGATTCCCGAATTTTATTAAGCACCACATGGCCAAATAATTTCATTCCTTATTATTTCTTACCAAGCCCCATTACAACCCCGCCGAATGGAATCTTCTTTGAAGACTTCTATTGAGCGAAGTCCTCCTGATATTTCTTGTTGCATTTTCATAATTGGTTGCGAAGTGGATTCATGTTTAAATTGCAATGTTTATGAGATTGTGTATGGAATTGAGTTGAAAGTTGATCTACATAGCCTAAACACATTGAGAGCTGAGTGTAAACACATTATTCCTGTGAGGTTGGATTTATATTTCCTATGCATATGCCTATGGATCGCTCATATATGTGTGATGACGTTAAATTCACTTGTCTTACATTGCTACTACTTGAGATGTTGCTTTTGACAAAAGGCGAAGACTTGAAGGATGTTTTGTAGGTCTTGGTTATTATTTGGTTATTGCTTGAGGACAAGCAAGTCTAAGTATGGGGTGATTTGATGTCCCCAAAGTAGCCATGTCTTTATGCATATTTTAGTTCCATATTCTTTACATTTTGCATATTTCGGGTTGAGAATAAGTCGGAATTATGTAGTATATGTTTATTTGTCGGAAAAGGAGATCTACATAAGTTTCTGTTTAATATTGCAGAATATGGAAACATTTCGGGAGAAAACCAAGAAGCAAGAACCGGAGCTCAAAGCTACTCGACATCGACTAGCCTTAGTCGATCTTGACGAATCACGCCTAGACACACCCGAGTCGAAGAGTGTTGTGTGAGGAAATCGAGAATGCAAAACAGTGAGCAGAATAAAGTAAAGCAAACCGATCAAATCCCAGCAAATAATGTTCAAGACTCCCTCCAATGTAGTAAGAGAAAGTCAGGTTCGAATCCTCGAGGAAGCTGGTCAACGGATCCTAGGCAATGGTGGAATCTCACGAACAGAAGTCGACAACAGGAGCTAGATCTCGACTAGGGTTAGTCGACAGGAGATCAGGCTAGTCGAACAGCGTAGCAGTCGCAGGCAGAGGCTTGTCGATGTCGACGAGGGGTTACTCGATGTCGAGTACGGTCCTTGTCGACTTCGGGTTGGGCTTGTCGAGTTCCTGCACAAGTGAGCTACGACGATCTGGGATCGAGAATCAGTAATCGAGATCGACTAGGCTTGGTCGAGATCGACGAGGGAAAAAAAGTAAAAACAAAAGCAGGTTCGGTTTCTGTAACTCTATGAATTTAGAAAACTTCCAAGATTAGGGTTTGCGACAACGATTACCATGCAAGCGGAATATAAATCACAAAAGGCGGTAACTTTATCGATAAAGGAAAAGACTTTCACCTAATCCGTCAAGTAGGAGTATAAATCTCGCGACAAGTAATCCTAATTGCATCTATTCCTTTTCATAATTAGCATTTATAATCTTTCGAATAAAAATCCTAATTACTACCCAAGTTTCGCAACATGAGTTCTTTAATTTCTCAATCAAAGATGAAGCACATATGGAATAGACTAAAATATCGACAAAATACCTCCTTTTGCAATCGCTAATCCACCGGCATGGCTCTCGTAGGGCTCACCCCAACCCCAGAAGTAGGTGGACTACTCGCGCCTCATCGCAATCGCAGACATTGAATTAAAAGAAATAACTTGCATTAACTAAAATCAAAGCCTTTACAATCTCGGCAATCAACTTTCGTAAACTGCCAAAACCTTAAAACCTTCGAACTTCTAAATCTCTATGTGTAACTGTCTCTCTAAAATTGAATGAATAAAACTGAGCCCCATGGGCTTTATTTATAGCCTTCTAATCCTTGCTAATCAAGGATAGAATCTCCTATCTATATCTAAAATTATATCTAAAAGGCTTAATGATAAATAAAAGCAATAAAGGAAATAAATCTAAATATATCTAAATTGTCTCAAGTGGATAAAACTCTCTTCTTCATGATAGATGTTGATAATTCGGATAGACTAGGCTATCCTCGGCTCCAAGGACTCCAACTCCGAGTAGGATTGCATCAATGCGTCACGCGGCTTTCGGAAATCTTCGTCGATCTCGAGTACGACGTACTCGATGTCGAGTAGGAAAGTCGTCGACTGGGCTGGCTTGTCGTCTCGGCTAGCAGGTCCTCGACGTGGCTCGGTCATGGCTCCTGGCCCTAGTCGACATCGACGAGAGCTCCTCGATCTCGACGAGGGTTCTTCCTTTCCGCTTCCGCGAGTTGCTTCTTCCGTTGCAGCGAGGTCGTCGATCCGCGGCAGCGAGTGGCTCGCTGCAGCGAGTCTAATCGCTAGCAGCGAATGCTGCCTGGTCGTCTTCGTCCTCGGCTTGTCGATCATAGACGACGCTCCTCGATCTCGATGACAACGATCATCGACTTGGCCAGCTTGGTGTTGTCGAGTGGCCTCTTGTCGACATGCTCGGACACAGGCTTCTGGGCTTCGTCGATCTCGACAAGAGCCTTGTCGATCTCGAGTAGATCATGACTGGCCTGGTGTTTGTCGAGGAGCATTTCTTCGATGTGGCTATGTGGTCTGGCACTTGTCGACATCGACGAGAACTTAGTCGAGATCGAGTAGACTTGCTGCTTCCGTCTTTGCTTCTTGGTTTTCTCCCGAAATGTTTCCATATTCTGCAATATTAAATAGAAACTTATGTAGATCTCCATTTCTAACAAATAAGCATATACTACATAAATTCGACATATTCCCAACCCGAAATATGCAAAATGTAAAGAATATGGAACTAAAATATGCATAAAAACATGGCTACTTTGGAGACATCAAATCACCCCATACTTAGACTTGCTTGTCCTCAAGCAATAACCAAACAATAACCAAGACCTACAAGACATCCTTCAAGTCTTCGCCTTTTGTCAAAAGCAACATCTCAAGTAGTAGTAATGTAAGACAAGTGAATTTAACGTCATCACACATATATGAGCGATCCATAGGCATAGGCAATATAAATCCAACCTCACAGGGATAATGTGTTTACACTCAACTCTCAATGTGTTTAGGCTATGTATATCAACTCTCAACTCAATTCCATACACAATCTCATAAACATTGCAATTTAAATATGAATCCACTTCGCAACCAATTATGAAAATGCAACAAGAATTATCAGGAGGACTTCGCTCAATAGAAGTCTTCAAAGAAGATTCCATTCGGTGGGGTTGTAATGGGGCTTGGTAAGAAGTAATAAGGTATGGAATTATTTGGCCATGTGGTGCTAAATAAAATTCGGGAATCAAGACTCCTAAGTCTCCAACACAACCAAACCATAACTTCTCAGTCATATTCATCCGCCAAACTCTCCAAATTTTCTCAATAAAGTATAGAACCCTTCAAACTTTCTAAATCTCCCAAAAAATATGTATCTTGCAAATAATGAAAGAAATAAGGTAAATTTGGCTCATGCACTTTATTCATAAACATATATACTTTTTCTTCTTTTTTTTTTTGGATTTTTTTTTTGTGCGAAAATATAAAATAATACTAGAGGTGCATTTATAATGTGAGCCAAAAATCCTTTTACATAATATGTCTAGCAAGATAAAAAAAAATGTACAACCATCCCATATCTCAATAATTTCCAAAATCCTTCTTGAAATGCAACATAAGCTCATTCTTTCCACAAATCATCGTACCATCCAACTCTAAGTCTTAATTTCCAAATGGGGGTCAGGCTCAATTTGGCTAAGGATAATTTTGTGGAGTTTACAATAAAAGTCTCAGACTAATGTTCTGGCTTCAAGCAGGGATAATGTAGGGTAGGTAAAGAGAGGATAAAATTGGCTTAAAAGGTGCCTCCATCATTTAATTCTCATCAACATAAACATATAAATGCTTTGGTTTTGAATAACTATCGCAACATTTAGAGATGCATAGGAAGAGTAAATACACTCAAGAAAGCAGAGGGATTTTTATTGTTCTCCCTATAAGGCCAAAATTCTCACTAGGACAATTTTTGTTGGATTTTAACCTTTAGCTTAGGATCATATGTGCTCAATTTCATCACAAGTTCACAATACACATAAAAACCATTTTGAGGACTTAGGCTAAACCTTCCAAAAATACCATAGGATTTACATGATCAAGTCAATCATTATTTATCATCATAGGACATCTAAGTTAGGGTATAAAACTAAAATAATGCAAAACATGTATTTTTTCATTTTTCGACATTTTCTAATTTTTTTTATTTTTATTTTTATTTTTTTCTTACAAAGAGAACAAGACTAAAGTATGCATAAAACTTAAACATGCAAAAACTAACAAATAAAATGCAACTAATAACTTAAATACCAAAGTTGTGCCATGTCTTAGAAATCTATTACAAACCATGAAATAAGACTTTTAAAGGGTACACATAAAGTACTAGCAGCATATAATCACATAAAAGTCCCTGTACAGTCCTTTTCTCCCACCCCATACTTAAAAAATACAGTGTCCTCACTGTTAAATAAAGAAAATCAAAAGGGAGGGGAAAAGAGACTCACAGAGGTGTCACTGGTGGGGATCTGGTGGTGGACCATAATGTGGAAACTGAGGGCCAGCCTGATAGTTAGAAGCTCCTCCGTAGGAAGAGCTACCAGGCCCTTGCTGGAAATACTGATGTGGGTGTGGCCAGGCCCGTTGTTCCAGTCTGTTAAAGTGCTCCCTCATTTCTGTCCTTGTTGCGTCATGGTTCTCTCTCATTTCTGTCCTCATGGCGTCATGCCTTAGTTGTAGGTTGGTCATCTGTTCCCGGAGGAATGCCAACTCTGCTAACACTGGATCAATTGGTCCGCCAGAATGATGCTGCCGCTGGGAGTGATAGGAGTGCTAGGAGTGGAGCTGCTGTGGGGACTGGGGATGATGGGAGTGCTGAGAGTGGTAGGAGGCATGGACATTGTCTGCCTCATCGTCGTCCTCATCCTCGTCCATGTCTACTGTGTGAATAGGCTCATCTCTCAGTGTCGGGTTGGAAGTCGGGTTAATGGTGGGGTGATACTCCATCCCTGTCAAGGTGGTGTACCAGTTGCGGAATCTGTAAGGGTTCATCAGCTCCTCCCGAATAGCTGTGTTGTGGGTGTAGTGGACCCAAGTGTTGTTGCGACGAGCTATGATACGTCCCCTCTGTAAGGACCCGATGTCGATCCTCATTACTGGCCATGAAGAGTATGCCGCGACTGGGACACCCAGGTGGCGAGCCAGAATAGCCACCATACACCCATCATTTATCGCTCCTGTGAGGTCTCTCTAGCGTGAAATGCAGTGCCGGAGCCAAGCGTGGGTGAGTGGTAATGGGTCAGACAGGAATAGCATCCGTCTGAGGCACTCGAGCTCCGGCTGGACAGGGAGGCTCAGCTCTGGCCGGGCCCATATAGTGCTAACCAGAATTCTAAGGATGGTAGCAAATAGAGGGTTGGCGATGCAGGAGGTGCGGGTGGTCTCCTTAGACGGATGTAGAACCCCAGTCAAATATCGCCACATCTCCGCTATGTCGCGGATGTTGAATGGCTCGGTGTTGTGGGGAAAGTTGAATGCCTCGCCGATCTCTTGTAAAGTTCTGGTGTAGGGTACGTTGCCTAGCTGGAAATGGACTCGCTGTTCTGAGGCCTGGGAGTTAGGTACCCGGCGGAGAGTAGCCAAGAATTCCCCAGTCAGGACCGGGTAATGAACATCCAGTGGCTGTAATAAACGGTCTGCATCGAGCCACCCAAATGCCTGCTCCAACCAGTAATGCATACCCAGCTGTTCCATGGAAAGTTGGTCATACCAACGGGCATTTTCAGCCCGTCCTGCAATGTCCCAGGCGAAAGCTAACTTATCCGCGTCCGGAATATGTAAGGGGTCCATTCCTGCCATATATAAATACCCCGTATAAGATAACCATTTCAAATAAAATAACCCCATACTTAGTTCATGAACTATCCTAATGATGTACTAAATAAATATATGGAAGCTTATAGTATCAAATAATTAAATTATTCATATAAGGAAACAATAAAGTGACATATATATGAATGATAAAAAAACACAAAATTCATGAAATTTCTATATATAGCATGATATTGGTCTATGAATTTCATGAATCCCTTTTGATAATATAAATGAACTAAGTATGGAGAATATGGTATCATATATAAAATCAACCCACCAAAAATAAATATTACCAAAGATAGCAACCCTAATCATAAATAACAATTTCCCCACAAATTTTTCAACCCTAAACATTCAACACATAACTCAAGATCCAATCTCTACCTAGGTTCTCAAAAAAATATATAAATCTGAAATTTAGAGAGAAAAGAGGGAGAAATCATACCTTGAATTAAAGTAAAGTGTAGAAACTGTAATTAGAGATAAATTAGGGGGCTATTGTCGGAATTTTTGCAAAGAAAGTGTCTGGTGGCGCTGGGTTTTCAGATCTGGGCGCGATGGTGGCCGGATGTCCAGCAAGGTGGCCGGAATCGGGGAGATGGAGGCCGGATCTGGCGGGATCGAGGCGGATCTGGGCTTAGGGGGGTGGGTCTGGCTTCGGCGGTGGTGCTCAGTGGTTGGAGGGGCGAGATCCGGCTCGGCGGTGGTGCTCAGAGGCCGGATTGGGACGGACGTGGCCGTAGTGAGAAGATGAAGGCCGGATCCGGTGGTTTCGAGGCGGATTTGGGCAACTGGTGGTGCTGGTGGGCTCGGACTGGGAGGGACGTTGCCGAAATCGGGGAGAGCAAGGCCGGATCTGGTGGGCTTGGAGCGGCCGGACTGGGAGAGCGAGGGTTGTCGGCGCTGGGCTTCGCTCGATCTCGGCTTGGTGATGGCGCTGGACTTCGCTCGATCTCGGCTTGGTGGTGGCGCTGGACTTCGAGGAGAGCCGACTTGGGGACAGCGAGATCTCGAGGAGGAGGAGAGCGAGAGGAGGAAGACGAAGAAGGAGGCTGTGTCGGCTAGGGTTTTTGTCGAGGTCGGGTAAGCGGAAGAGGGAGGGGAAAGCTCCAAGGTAAGGTTTTATTATTATTTATATATATATATATATTTTATATAAAATTCCGAAAAAATAAAATAAAAATTAAATAGAAATGATGAAAATTAAAATAAACATCTATAAAATCTAAAAATCTGAAAACTGACCTATATATTTGTTTTTTTTTATATTTTTTTTTTTATTGTTTTTTTTATTTATTGTAGAAAGAAAGAAAACTTACCTGAAATCTCCCACTTACCTGTGTAGCTTACCTGATTTAGACGAACCTGACTGATATGGGTCCCTCTCGAATGCATGAATGTAACCATGAGAAGAGATTATGCATGATTTTTAAGAAAATGAAAATAGGAAAGGAAATAAAAAAATAAATAAAAAAATAAAAATAAAAAATAAAAAATAAAGAAAAATAGGAAAGAGTAAGAAAAGCGGGTTGCCTCCCGGAAGCGCTAAGGTTTAAGTCGTTAGCTCGACCTACTTCCCTGTTTTAGGCTTTGACTAATGCCAGGGTGGCACGAATTTCCTCTTCCGGGTCTTCTTTGTCATAGTATTTCTTGACCCTATGCCCATTTACTTTAAATGTGGTGCCGTCAGTGCCAATTAACTCTACTGCTCCATGAGGGTATATGTGGTGAACCAAGAAAGGTCCACTCCATCTTGTCCTTAGTTTTCCTGGAAATAGACGCAGTCTAGAATTATATAAAAGCGCTTTGTCACCTACCTCATATGTTTTTGGCACCATTTTCTTATCGTGCCATCTCTTGGTGCGCTCCTTGTAGATCTCAGCATTCTCATATGCTTTTAAGCGCAATTCCTCCAACTCCTGTAAATCAATAAAACGTTTCTTACCTGCCTCATCGAGATCCATATTGAGCTCCTTGAGAGCCCACATTGCCTTATGCTCCAGTTCGACAGGTAAATGGCACGACTTGCCATAAACTAAGTTGTAAGGAGTTGTTCTCAGCGGTGTTTTGTAAGCTGTCCTATAAGCCCATAGCGCATCATCAAGCTTAGATGACCAATCCTTCCTAGAGCGAGAGACTGTTTTCTCCAAGATGGCCTTGATTTGACGATTAGAGACCTCCACTTGACCACTGGTTTGGGGATGATAAGGTGTTGCTACTCTGTGTGTCACCCCATACTTAGCCAAAAGAGCCTCAAATCCTCTCTCGGTGAAATGTGAGCCACCATCTGAAATAAGAACTCTAGGAACACCAAAGCGAGGAAATATGTTAGTTTTAACAAACTTTGAAACTACCTTCGTGTCGTTGGTCCTAGTTGCAACAGCCTCAACCCATTTAGAGACATAGTCAACTGCCACAAGGATGTATTTGTAAGGTCCTGAAGCAGGGAATGGTCCCATGAAGTCAATTCCCCATACATCAAATAGCTCGACCTCCAAAATTCCTGTGAGTGGTGTCTCATTCCTCCAAGTAATGTTGCCTGATCTTTGGCACTCGTCGCATGAAGTGACATAAGCCTGCACATCCCTGAAAAGATTAGGCCAGTAAAAACCACATTGAAGTACCTTAGATGCAGTTTTGAAGCCTTTGGCATGTCCGCCTGTAGGGAGAGTATGGCAATGGCGAATGACACTTTCCACCTCTTCCTCCGGTATACAACGTCTGAAAATATGGTCCTTCCCTTGTTTGAATAGGTAAGGATCATCCCAATAGTATTGTTTGACGTCGTGGAGGAATTTCTTCTTTCCCTGTGAGGATAGTCCTGACGGAATCTCATTTCCTACAAGGTAGTTAGCAAAATCCGCATACCAGGGTACCTTTGGTCCTTTTATAGCATATATATCATGAATAGGACTAGTAGGAGGTGTAAAGAAGAAATCATAACCGGAATCTAATCGAAGAACCTCACCTGAAATCTCACCTAGAGCTAGTCGATATCGAGAAGAGCTACTCGATATAGATGAGGCTGCAGTGTCGACTGGTGAAGGGCACGACTTTTGGTGGTCGACCGTACTCGATCTCGACGAGGGCTCGTCGATCTCGAGTACAGCTGTGGTGTCTGCCTGCTCTGTGCTTGGTTTCTGATGCTCCTCGACGTTGGACCTTGTCGATCTCGATGAAGGTGTACTCGAGATCGAGTAGCCCTGCAGTTCCAAACCATGCAAAGAAGAATAATCAATGGAACACTCACCTGTTTTGGTCGAGATCGAGGAGGTGTCGTCGATGTCGAGGTAGACAGTGTCAGTCTGCATTAGGTGCTCGTCTGGGCGAGAGTCGTCGATTGGTATGGCGTCCTGGGCTTCCTCTAGCATGTCCTTGGGGAGCCTGGATAGGTGATCGACGACTGAGTTCTCTATGCCCTTCTTGTCCCTTAGCTCCACATCAAATTCTTGAAGTAAGAGCACCCATCATAGCAACCTTGGTTTTGCATCCTTCTTTGTCATTAAATATCGAAGAGCAGCATGGTCAGTATGGACAATAACTTTAGAACCAACAAGATAGGAACGAAATTTTTCAAAAGCAAAAACCACAGCAAAAAATTCCTTCTCTATTGTGGTGTACTTAGCCTGAACCACATCCAGAGTCTTACTTGCATAGTAGATGGCATGCACTTTCTTGTCCTTCCGTTGTCCTAGAACTGCTCCCACAGCATAATCGCTGGCATCACACATGATCTCAAATGGTAGTGACCAATCCGGCGATTGAATAATTGGAGCTGAGATAAGAGCTTCCTTTAACCTGTTGAAAGCTTCAAGACATTCGCTAGAAAATACAAACTTAACATCCTTCATAAGCAGGTTAGTTAGTGGTTTGGCAATTTTAGAAAAATCTTGAATGAACCTTCTATAAAAACCAGCATGACCAAGAAAACTCCTTATCTCTTTAATGGAAGAAGGTGGGGGCAATTTCTCCACTAGCTCTATTTTTGCTCTGTCCACCTCAATTCCTTTGTTGGACACCTTGTGGCCTAGCACGATCCCTTCCTTTACCATAAAGTGGCATTTTTCCCAGTTAAGAACCAAATTTGTCTCTTCACAGCGCTTGAGTACCCTGCGTAGGTTAGAGAGACAAATATCGAAAGTAGTGCCATAAACTGAGAAATCATCCATGAATACCTCCACTATGTCCTCAATCATGTCGGAGAAGATGGCCATCATGCACCTCTGAAAAGTAGCAGGGGCACTGCAAAGGCCAAAGAGCATCCTCCTATAAGCGAAAGTTCCATAGGGGCAAGTGAAGGTGGTCTTTTCTTGATCATCAGGATGAATGGGAACCTGCCAAAAGCCAGAATATCCATCCAGGTAACAAAAGTAATCATGTTCAGCTAACCTTTCGAGTACCTGGTCAATGAAGGGGAGTGGAAAATGATCCTTCCTGGTGGTGGTGTTGAGCTTTCTGTAATCTATGCACATCCGCCAGCTGGTAGTTATCCTTTTAGGAACAAGCTCTCCCTTCTCATTCTCCTCGACGGTCATTCCACCCTTCTTAGGAACAACATGAACAGGGCTAACCCACTTGCTGTCGGAGATTGGATAAATGATTCCTACATCCAGCATGCGATGGATCTCCTTCTTGACAACTTCCTTCATGTTGGGGTTAAGCTTCCTTTGATGCTCAATTGTTGCCCTGTGATCATCTTCCAACAAAATTCTATGCATACAAGTAATGGGTGAAATACCTTTTATGTCCTCTAGGGAATAGCCTATGGCCTTCCTATGAGTGCGGAGGACACCTACTAGCCTGTTTACTTCCTGTGGGTTTAATGAAGCATTTATAATTACAGGAAAAGTAGAGTTAGAACCAAGAAATTCATACCTGAGGGTGTCAGGTAGGGGTTTCAGCACTGGAGAAGGGCCCTGTGGAATCAAGATAGGCTCAACTTCCTCCGTCTTCATGATCTCCCCTAAGTAATCCGTCTCAATCCTCATAAAAGAAGCATCCAAATCAGCTACAGGAGTTGGCGTCGACCAGACATACATCGATGACAATGCTGAATTGGACATAGGACTGTATTGCTGCAGGAAGCTACTCGGCAATGGGTTAGAAAGATCAAAATCGACCAAAAACTCAGAACTTACCTTGAATACAGGGCTATTCGACTTTGAGTGGGGCTCCTCGATATCGAGGAGGATTGTCGAGTTAGCTTCGTCGACTCCTGGTCTGTCTGCAGGGGACAAGGCAGTCGACATCGACGGTGACTGGTCGATGTCGAGTAGGTTTAGAGGACTTACAGTGTCTGGATGACTGGTGTTCATCGATCTCAATGAGGGTTTGTCGAGATCGAGTAGCTCAGTGGAGGTCGACTTGATTTGCTCGACATCTGGTGAGTCGTTCAGCTCTTCCGATAATGCGTCGTCGAAGATTTCCTCCTCGCTTAATTCTGCAGCAGCCATCTCTTCCTCTGCTAGTACAGATTCTGCCCTACCTTCTTCTTGGATCGAGAGTTGTTCTGCAGGTTCATCACAGGAGATAAAATTAAATTTTGAATATATAGCTTTAATTTCCATTACCTCTTCTGTGTCTGGGTTGAAGAAGTATTCAATAATCTCATCTCCGATGGTGAATGTAAGGATTCCTCTTTTCACTCCAATGTTGGCATCAGCAGTTGCTAGGAAAGGTCGCCCTAGGATGATTGGGCATGCTGGATCCTCTGCCATTTCTACTACAAGAAAATCTGTAGGGACAAAGAATCTACCAACTTTAACAGGAACATTATCAACAATACCTGTAGGGATTACCACGGTGTTGTTGGCCATGTAGAGTTTGGCATCAATTGGTTCCAGGGCACCTATCTTCACCTTCGACCAGATGGATAGGGGCATGATGCTGACACTTGCTCCTAGGTCACACAGTGCTTTAAATCTATGACGACCAAGTCCAACAGTGATAGCAAACTTACCTGGGTCAGGTCGTTTCTCAGGGAAATCCATCTTTTTGCACTCCTTAGCAATCTCAGTCATCGATCGCTTGTTGCTGAGAATCTCCTTAAGGAACTTGAAGTAGGCGGGCATCTCATGTAATGCTTCTGTAAAAGGAATAGTAACATTCAGACTCTGAAGCAATTTCACAAAACGCTGAAACTTACCGTCTGTTGGATCTCTTTGGTTTTTGGAAGGGAATGGGAGCGTCTTTTTAGTTTTCTGAGTCAAAACAGCGTCCGGAGGTGGTGAGGACTCTTCGACATTGGCCTGCTCCTTCTCGATCTAGACAACGGTCTCGTCAATCTCGAGTTGGGTAGTCGACTTCGGCTCGCCTGGCTGTGCAGCTGTGTCAGAGCTCCTTTTCTCCTCTGTGTCGAGAAGGGCTTTATCGATGTCGACTAGACTCTTGTCGATGTCGACGACAGTTTTATCCTTCCTCTCTCCGTTTTCTGGCTCGTGCAATTTGTGACCGCTCCGCAACTTTACAGCTGCTACATGTCCGTGCTGCCCCTTGGGATTTGGTTCTGTATGTCCTGGGAGCTGCCCGGATGGTTGTGGAATCTGCGCCGCGAACTGACCCATCTGAGTCTCGATGTTTCTCTTCCAGATGTCTAGCTCCCCAAATTTTGCACTGATATTCTGGAACTGATTGTTGATGGTGCCTTGATTCCGGCGCATCTCCTCAAGGATGAGTTGTAAATCATCCTTCTTCTAATCCCTTTCTGGATGTCCTGGAGCTCTGTAAGGCTGGGGGTTCCTAGGAGGACCTTGGTTTCGTTGAGGTTGATAGAACCTTTGGTCCCCCATATAGCGATTAGGACCCCCTGCGTAAGCTGCCTCCTCATGAATTTATGCCATCCTGACTTGCTCTGTATGCGGGCACTCAGTAGTGGTGTGCCGTTGTGAACCACATTCGATGCAGGGTTGGTTGACAGAGAGATACTTGACTTGTTTGAGGAGCTTGCGATTCTGATCTTTGTAGTACTGCTCCTTGACATCAGGGTCTATCTCCTTAGATGGCTCATAGAGAGGCATGGATGGGGTTGGTCTAGCATAGGCGTTCTCCTCATAGTTTGTAGGAGCCCCATATTTGTTGTCGTAGTTAGTGAGCTTGTCTAGCACACCCCATGCGTCGATTGGTGGCATCGTCAGATACTCATAGCGAGTATAATGGTTGATCCTATCCTTAGTGATTTGATCAAGAGAGTTGAAGAAGATCTCCTGAATGACGTAGGGTGGTTGTCCATGAGTGGGGCAATATCGCAGCAGTTCTTTGTAGCGTTCCCATGCCTTTGCTAGCGGTTCCCCTTGCTTCTGTTTGAAGGCGGTGATTTTCTGGCGGAGAAGTGCTGTTTTGGCGGGTGGGAAGTATTTGTTCAGAAACTCTTGCTCTACTTGGGCCCATGTTGTGAGTGATCTTGGTTTCAGCCTCTCAAGCCACTTCAGTGCGGGTCCAGCGATAGACCAACGGAAAGCTTTCATCTTGACATATTCCAGAGTTGTACCTTCAGCAAGAGTACGACACATGTCATGAAAATTGGTAATATGTTCAAGAGGACACTCATTAAATCTTCCATGAAAAGCATTGTTTTAAGCTCTATAAGAAACTGAGTGCGAATTTCAAAAGAGTTTTCAGAGATTAGAATCGCCGATTCAGGCACGACGAGAGTTGGATGCATATAATCCTCAGCAGTGGTTGGATATTGGGCAACCTCAGCTTCTGCTTGCCTTGCACGCTCAGCTTGATGTTCCCTGGCTGCTCTCTCAGTGGCGAGAGCAGCATCTTTGGCGGCTATTTCCCTTGTAAGCCTTTCGATCATTTGCTCTTGTGTTTCAACGGCCGTCATTATCCTTTTGAGTTTAGAGTGGATGTGTAGGTAGCACTCCGGTTCGTCTAAAGCGTCAAACTCAGGTGGTAGACCAGAACGACGCATACACCTGCGAAGTAACTCAAAAGAAACGTGAGATTTAACTACCTAAGGCGCGAATGATAGCTTCCCTGGCAACGGCGCCAATTTGTTGTATGAGGAAATCGAGAATGCAAAACAGTAAGCAGAATAAAGTAAAGCAAACCGATCAAATCCCAGCAAATAATGTTCAAGACTCCCTCCAATGTAGTAAGAGAAAGTCAGGTTCGAATCCTCGAGGAAGCTGGTCAGCGGATCCTAGGCAACGGTGGAATCTCACGAACAGAAGTCGACAACAGGAGCTAGATCTCGACTAGGGTTAGTCGACAGGAGATCATGCTAGTCGGACAGCGTAGCAGTCGCAGGCAGAGGCTTGTCGATGTCGACGAGGGGCTACTCGATGTCGAGTACGGTCCTTGTCGACTTCGGGTTGGGCTTGTCGAGTTCCTGCACAAGTGAGCTACGACGATCTGGGATCGAGAATCAGTAGTCGAGATCGACCAGGCTTGGTCGAGATCGATGAGGGCAAAAAAGTAAAAACAAAAGCAGGTTCGGTTTCTGTAACTCTATGAATTTAGGAAACTTCCAAGATTAGGGTTTGCGAAAACGATTACCATGCAAGCGGAATATAAATCACAAAAGGCGGTAACTTTATCGATAAAGGAAAAGACTTTCACCTAATCCGTCAAGTAGGAGTATAAATCTCGCGACAAATAATCCTAATTGCATCTATTCCTTTTCATAATTAGCATTTATAATCTTTCGAATAAAAATCCTAATTACTACCCAAGTTTCGCAACATGAGTTCTTTAATTTCTCAATCAAAGATGAAGCACATAGGGAATAGACTAAAATATCGACAAAATACCTCCTTTTGCAATCGCTAATCCACCGGCATGGCTCTCGTTGGTCTCACCCCAACCCCAGAAGTAGGTGGACTACTCGCGCCTCATCGCAATCGCAGACATTGAATTAAAAGAAATAACTTGCATTAACTAAATTCAAAGCCTTTACAATCTCGGCAATCAACTTTCGTAAACTGCCAAAACCTTAAAACCTTCGAACTCCTAAATCTCTATGTGTAAATGTCTCTCTAAAATTGAATGAATAAAACTGAGCCCCATGGGCTTTATTTATAGCCTTCTAATCCTTGCTAATCAAGGATAGAATCTCCTATCTATATCTAAAATTATATCTAAAAGGCTTAATGATAAATAAAAGCAATAAAGGAAATAAATCTAAATATATCTAAATTGTCTCAAGTGGATAAAACTCTCTTCTTCATGACAGATGTTGATAATTCGGATAGACTAGGCTATCCTCGGCTCCAAGGACTCCACCTCCAAGTAGGATTGCATCAATGCGTCACCCGGCTTTCGGAAATCTTCGTCGATCTCGAGTACGACGTACTCGATGTCGAGTAGGAAAGTCGCCGACTGGGCTGGCTTGTCGTCTTGGCTAGCAGGTCCTCGACGTGGCTCGGTCATGGCTCCTGGCCCTAGTCGTCATCGACGAGAGCTCCTCGATCTCGACGAGGGTTCTTCCTTTCCGCTTCCGCGAGTTGCTTCTTCCGCTGCAGCGAGGTCGTCGATTCGCGGCAGCGAGTGGCTCACTGCAGCGAGTCTAATCGCTAGCAGCGAATGCTGTCTGGTCGTATTCGTCCTCGGCTTGTCGATCATAGACGACGCTCCTCGATCTCGACGACAACGATCATCGACTTGGCCAGCTTGGTGTTGTCGAGTGGCGTCTTGTCGACATGCTCGGACACAGGCTTCTGGGCTTCGTCGATCTCGACAAGAGCCTTGTCGATCTCGAGTAGATCATGACTGGCCTGGTGTTTGTCGAGCAGCATCTCTTCGACGTGGCTATGTGGTCTGGCATTTGTCGACATCGACGAGAACTTAGTCGAGATCGAGTAGACTTGCTGCTTCCGTCTTTGCTTCTTGGTTTTCTCCCGAAATGTTTCCATATTCTGCAATATTAAATAGAAACTTATGTAGATCTCCATTTCTAACAAATAAGCATATACTACATAAATTCGACATATTCCTAACCCGAAATATTCAAAATGTAAAGAATATGGAACTAAAATAGGCATAAAAACATGGCTACTTTGGAGACATCAAAGAGCACATGTCGAGGAGCCATGGAGGGATTATCCGGAACTAGCGAGAGACTACCCGGAATCGAGGAGAAGTTACCCGACCTGACAAGGAAGCCGGACATCCTACTCGAGATCGACAAGACCGTTGTCGAGATCGAGGAGCCCTAGGAGCCTGTGTCCGAGCATGTCGACAAAAGGGTACCCGATACACCAAGCCGACCAAGACAATGGGACATCCTCCTCGAGATTGAGTTACCTTACTCGAAGTCGACAAGACCGCGGAGCCATGGCCGAGCACTTCGAGAACACTTGCCTGACCAGCCAAGCCAGACCTAGTCGACGACCCATTCCTACTCGATGTCGACGAGGAGCACTCGAGATCGACAAGCGCTAAGAGCCATGACAGAGCCACATCGAGGACCTGCTAGCCGAGACGCCGAGCCACACCCAGTCGACAACAATTCTACTCAATCTCGACTAGCCTTACTCGAGATCGAGGAGGAATACAGAAACCGCGTAACACGTTTTTGGGAGTTCTACTCAGATTGGGATTCCTTGGGCTCGAAGATTGCCATGTTCTATCCGATCTATCAACATCTATCATGGAAGGAGAAGATTTATCCACTTGAAACACTTTAGATATATTTCCTTATTTTAGATTTAATTTCATTATAGCTTTTATTTATCTTTTAAAGTTTTAGATATAGTTTTAGATATAGATAAAGATTTCTATCCTTGAGTAGCAAGGTTTAGAAGCCTATAAATAAAGCCCATGGGGCTGGTTTTTTATATGTTCAATTTCAGAGAGAAGTAAGTAGGAGAAGTAGAGAGAGAGAGAGTGAGCGGCCGATTGGAGTTGTGAAGCGAGAGCGGAATTGGCTTCAGACGGTTGTAAACTTTGGTTTATTTTAATGCAATTAGTTATTTCCTTTCAATCGATGATGTTTGAGGTTGCGATGAAGTGCGAGTAGTCCACCCACTTCTAGGGTTGGGGCGAGCCCGACGATAGCCATGCGCGCTTGAGGTAAATATCTGTCCTTTATCATGTTTTGAGCATCTACTACTTGTTTATGTGTTTATTACCCATCTAATGGAGATCCATGTTAACAACTTGGATTGTAAACATAAAATCAGTAGAGACAATTAGGGTTTCTTGAGAGAGTTGTCTAATTGTTGGAAAAGGCGAAAGCTTGTCCTTTGATGCAATTTACATGATTATCTGTTTATCTCTGCCTTATGCATGCTTGGTTATCGTTGTTGCAAACCCCAATCTTGGAAGCCTTTTACATTAAGTTTAGTTCGAAATCCCAAAGCCATTGCCTTTACTTTATTTATTTATTTCGTTTTTCTGCCCTTACTCGATCTCGACCAAGCCTGGTCGATCTCGAGTTACTGATATTCGATCTAGCATCGTTGTAGCTTCTGTGTGCAGGTGCTCGACAAAGCCCAACTCGAAGTCGATGAGGACTCTACTCGATATCTAGTACCCTCTAGTCGAGATCGACTACAACCTGTGCTTGCTGCTGCGCTGTGCTCGAGTGGCCCGATCTTCTGTCGACTAACCCTAGTCGAGATCGAGGACATCTGTGGTCGACTTCCGTGAGATTTCACCGCTGCCTAGGATCCGCTGACACGCTTCCTCGTGGATCGATCCTGACTTCCCGCTGCTGCATCAGGAGGAGGTCTTGTAATCATTTGCAAGGGACGAAATCTGGTTTGCTGTGATTTATTTATATTTAATTTTGCATACTCGATTTCCTCCTACAACACAAGCCAACATTCTTCTCCTCTATCAGCCGCACTTGAAGACCGGAGGAGCGCCCTGCCACCAATTGCAACCGAGTCCACGTGTTCAGGCGCCAACGACGGTGAATCTCAACCTCGGAGATGTCGGGCCGTAACCCACCGCTGACGACCACGCCGATGTGCGCCCATCAGCTTTGGCCTCCTCTGCAACTCTGGATCTGCCTACCACGTCGGCCTCCTCCGCTTCTCCTTCGACCCTCGTTCTTGCCAAATCCCGCCCCTCTCCTTTCAATTTCAGATCCCTTCTCCTTCGACTGCCGGCGACCTTCGACACTAGACGGAGGGAGGAGACCGAGGTCGAGACTCCGGTAAGGAGATATGGAGGATCAACCATGGTGGTCGGAGGTACGTAGGAGACGAGCAGGCGGGAAGGGCTCTCGGATCTGAGAGGCGAGAGGGCGAGTTTCAGGCGAAAGGGCGAGATCTGAGAGGCAATTGGGGGAAATCCAGGTTTGGGCCGCGTTTCATTGTTTTTTATTTTTTAATTTTTTTTTTAAATTTTAAATAGTAATTGATAGAAACGCGGTCTCAGACCGCGTTTCTATTGTTAATTTTTTGACTCTCTTTCTTTCGATTTTAAAATTTTTACCCTGTGAATAAAACGCAGCCCAGACCGCGTTTTTCTGCCAAACCTGCAAAAAATGAATATTTTTGTAAATATTTTTAAAGTCAGAATATTTTGTTAAATAATTAGTTTTTTATGAATATTTTGAAAAAAAATTCTATTTTTTACACATTTTCATAAATATTTTTATTATTTTTTACTTAATTATCAAATCTATTTTTTTCTATTTTATGTTAACGTTTGATAATAGTTTATCGTAGTAATTTTTTATACTTCTAAAATTTTATTTATTGTCTAAAAAGAAAAATATGATCCATGACATGAGGATTGTACTAGTTTTCGACCAAAATGTTAACAAATTTGACAGATGAGCATTTGGAGAAAAAAATTAAAACCTCAGGGGCATTTGGCGAAAAAAAATAAAAATCTTAGGGGCATCTAGCAAAATATGTCAAACTTTCGTACACCACGCGAATAAGCCTTAACTTCAGGGGTATTTTGTTAAAATTCCGTATTTTTATTATTTTTTACTCAATTATCAAATCTATTTTTTTATTTTATGTTAACGTTTGATAGTAGTTTATTTAACTTTATCATAGTAATTTTTTATACTTCTAAAATTGTATTTATTGTCTAAAAAGAAAAATATGTGACATGACATGGGGATTGTACTAGTTTTCAACCAAAATATTAACAAATTCGACATATAGGTATTTGGCGAAAAAAATAAAAATTTTAGGGATATTTGACAAAAAAATAAATAAAAATATCAAGGGCATCTAGCGAAATATTTCAAACTTTCTGTTATGCCTTGATAGTATAAGTAGTGGCTTTATACATAACTGAAGGAATTGAATACAGAAAACACATACTCCTTTACTCTCTTACTCTCTACTCTCTTCTATCTCTCTCTCGAACTTCTAACTGAATTTCCCGCCTAACCACGGGACACAACAAAACTGGTATCAGAGCAAACTCTCCGACGAACGCACGACGACGACAATAACGGAGGGGGCACGGTCAAAATCAATGGAGCTGCAACTTCAAGAACTCAGGGATGACCTGAAATCAATCGCAGCTTCCACAATGCAATTCGTCAACGATTCGCAGATGCACAAAGCGGAACATGCGCGAGAAATGCTGGAATTCAAGAAGACTATGGAGGAGCGAGCCAAGGAATCTTGGGATTTCAGAGCGGCAATCGATCGCGGGTTGGAGCAGATGACTGAATTGATTAGGCATCCTCCTCGGCGAGAGAAATCGTCGGAAAAGCCAGATCCAAGTGGACGAGGAAAGGAGCATGATCAAGGATCGGGATCCAATTCAGGAAGCCGTGATGAATGGAGATCTCAGCGAGGCACCGAGTATCACAATCCCAGCGATGATCGTCCATTTCAAAGGGGAAGCCATGGACATCCGTTTCAATTCGGCAACACAGGCGAGAATTTCAGAGGTAATCGATTGCTGAAAATTGATTTCCCTAACTTTGATGGTAAGCGGCCCAGAAATTGGATTAGAAAATGTGAGAAATTTTTTCGAATCTTTATGATCCCGGATTCCCAGAGGGTAGAACTGGTTGCAATGCATTTGAATGATAAAGCTGACATTTGGTTATAAGGTTATGCGATTCAAAAACCAAGAGTAGGGTGGATTGAATTTTGTGATGATCTGTGTATGACATTTGGTGATAGGAGGGAAACGGAAATAGTAGCAGAATTCAACAAGATTGAGCAGGGTGAGGATTTGGAGGACTATAATGAAAGATTTGAGGATTTGAGAGCTAGCATGTTAGCTTTCAACCCAAAGTTATCCGAATCTTATTTTGTGTCTAGCTACATTAGTGGATTGCGCCAAGAAATCAGATCTTTAGTTCAGTTGGGTAGGCCTGCAACTATGGCGTCAGTAATGGAACAGGCTAAGCTCCACTACAGTGCAGTTCAAGCTTTGGTTAGACTCACAAGAGGGCAATGGAAGGGATCCTCACGTGGCGACAGTAGTAGCAGACCTTGGTTTAAGGGCAGTACCTTGAAGAGAGATGCAAAAGAGCCAGGGGTGACTGTTAAAACAGTGACTCAACAGCTAGCTGAGATAAGCCTCAAGAAAGGGAATGAAGGGAAGAAAGGTTTGTGCTACATGTGTGGTGATAAGTATTTCTATGGCCACAAGTGTAAGCCATCTACACTGCACAGTTTGGTAGCACATGAAATGGATGATCAGGATGGGGTAGAGGAGCTATTACCACATTCCTGGAAGGAAGCAGATTCAGAGGAACATGAGGAGCAGAAGATCTATGTGCATGCCTTAACAGGGGGTGCATCAGGGTCTACAATTAGAGTCAAGGGCAAGGTTAAGGGAACTGAGATCACTATCTTGATAGATAGTGGTGCTACTCACAGCTTTTTAGATTCAAGAGTTGCACAAGAAGCTGGCTTTGAGATTGCTAAGGCACCTTTAATGGAGGTGAGTACCTTGAATGACACAATGATCAGCAGCAAGATATGCAATCAGTTTGAGTGGGAAATGCAGGGCAGCAAATATGCATTTGATATTAGAATTCTCAAGATGGGAGGTAGTGATATGATATTAGGATCTGATTGGCTTGCAGGGTTCAACCCAGTTCTATTTGACCTTTTAGAAGTACAAATATCACTTCTCAAGAATGGAAAGAAAGTGGTGATCAAAGAGGTTAGGGACCACAAAGACAGTGAGCAGGCAAGGATCAGGATGCTTACAGGAAGGCAAAGCTGAATCTGTCATATTTTACAGTAACTTTAATATCATTTTCTGCATACATTGCATACATTTGGGCTAGATAGTACAGAATCTATGTAGTTTATGTTTATTTACCAAATTATGGAATCTACACCAGTTTCTGTTTAAATTCGCAAAATTCGAGACGTTTTACAGCAATTCTAAGGAAGGTCAGAAAAGCTCGAAAAACAACTACAGAAGTCAAGAATCCGAGAGTACAGAACCAGGACAAACCGAGCTAAAGCCAGGGCTACTCTATGTCGAGTACACCTTACTCGATCTCGAGTAGAGAGCCCCGGCGGACTTGGTCGACAAAGCCTTGTCGAGAAAGCTGAGCCAGACCAACCCGACCCCTGGAACACAACTCGATCTCGACAAAACCTAGTCGAGATCGACTACACCTCAGCGCCACACCCGGAGTCGACGAGAAGAGGAGCTGATCGAGAAGCCGAGGACGAAGACGCCGAGCACATCTCTACTCGATCTCGATGAGACCTTGTCGAGATCGACGAGTGTTGTGAGCTGAATCTGCCATGTTTTACAGTAACATTTATATCGATTTCTGCATACATTACATTCATTTGGGCTTAGATAGTACAGAACCTATGTAGTTTATGTTTATTTGCCAAATTATGGAATCTACACCAGTTTCTGTTTAATTCGCAGAAATCGAGGCATTTTACAGCAATTCTACAGAAGGTCAGAAAAGCTCGGAAAATCACTACAGAAGTCCAAGGTCAAAGAAGCAGCGGAACCAGTCGAATCGAGCCGAAAACCCAGGCTACTCGATCTCGAGTAGCTCTTACTCGACCTAGACGAGCATGTCCGGGAAGCCTTGGTCGACAGAGCCTGATCGAGAAAGCCAGACCAACCCGACTTCCGGAGTCTACTCGATCTCAACAAGCCCTAGTCGAGATCGACGAAGCCCAGCGCCACACCCGGAGTCGACGAAGAGAGAAGCTGCCTGAGAAGCTGAGGACGAGAAGCCGAGCACACCTTTACTCGATCTCGACGAACCCTTGTCGAGATCGACGAGCCACCCCCGTAGTCGACAAGACGAAGACAAGGATTACCAGACGACACTCGCTGCCAGCGACTCAATTCGCTCCAGCGGACGTCTCGCTGCCGCGGAAATCTTCGCTGCCAGCGGGATGCACCAAGACGACGGAGCTCGCCAACTCGCTCCAGCGGAAACGGGTTCTCGCACCCGCGGATCAACGCTCCCGCTGCAGCGGAAGAGGCAACTCGCGGAAGCGGTAGGGAAGTCCTTGTCGACTTCGACGAGTCCTTGTCGAGGTCGACGAGACCCGTGAGCCAAGTCCAAGCCACATCGAGCAGAGCTAGCCAGGAAGTCCAGTCGACGATCCACCCTACTCGAGGTCGACGAGCCCTTGTCGAGGTCGAGTAGGCCAGTGTCCAGAAACGCGTCGACGAAGACCTGTCCGAGTAGACTTGGGATTCCTTGGGGCCAAAGGAGGAAGATTCTATCCAAATCCATCAAGTTCTATCTATGGAAGACACAATCTATCAAGACATGAAGACCTACCCTAATTAGATTTATCTTTTCCTTGTTGATTTATTTCTTTATGGCATTTATTTATCTTTTAGCAATTTAGATATAATTTTAGATATAGATAGAAGATTCTATCCTTGAATAGCAAGGGTTAGAAGCCTATAAATAAAGCCCATGGGGCTCAGTTTTATTCATTCAATTTTAGAGACAATTAGTTAGTTCCACAGAGAAGTTTAGGAGTTCTAAGGTTTTTTAGGGTTTTGGCTTTCTGCGAAAGTTGATTGCCAGGATTGTAAAAGGCTTTGAATTTAGTTTTAATGCAAGTTTCTTTCAGTTCAATGTCTGTTATTGCAATGAGGCGTGAGTAGTCCACCTACTTCTGGGGCTGGGGTGAGCCCGACGGTGGCCATGTGAGGCGATGCGATAAAGGTCAGATCTTTTTGTGCAATTCATCTTCTATCCCTATGAGCATGATTCTTTTGCGAGAGTTGAAGGTGATCCTTGTTTGTGTTATTGAAGCGAAAGTGATCTTAATGCAACTTGGATTAATTATGTGAAAAAGGGTTAGTAACAATTAGGGTTTATGCGAAAGCCTCTATATGCCTATTTGTTAACAATGAAAGTTGTTTGATGGAAAGCATGATCTTTTATGCCTTTATGTGTTACTTTGCATGGTTATCGTTGTGGTGTTGAAACCCTGGCTTTGGAAGTCTTTTATTATATTGATTTATTTCTGTCGAAATTCTGAGTTTTGTTCGAGATTCTGCAAATTTAAGTTTCTGTTTCCAGTCGACATAGAGTAGACCTTTGTCGAGATCGAGTTCTGCTTTGTCGATCTCGAGTAGGAGCTGGTCTAGGTCGAGTTGGTTTTCTTCTGTTTTCGTCGATTTTCACTTTCTGAGTTTCTGTTGTTCACTACTGTGGTCGATCTCGAGTTGACTCTTGTCGAGATCGACGAGCCCTTTGCGTTGATTTTAGTTTCTACTTTGCTTTGTCTTTCCTGTTTTGCTTTGTTCTTTGCTTCTGCTTTTATTTCTGTTTCTTTCGTTGTTTCTGTGTTTCTGTCTTTTCTGCTGCTCTGTCTGTGAGAATTTACAGCTACCTGGGAACTGCTGACGTGCTTCCTCGTGGATTCGATCCTGACTATTCTCTTACTACAACGGGAGGAAGTCTTGTATTTATTTGCTGAGATAGGGAAGTCAGTCTGAACTTTATTTCATATTTATTTCATACTTGACCATCCTCCTGCAACAACAAATTGGCGCCGTTGCCGGGGAAGCAATCATTCGCGCCTTAGGTAGTTAAATCTCACGTCTACTTTGAGTTATTTTTCAGGGTGTATGCGCCGTTCTGGTCTACCACCAGAGTTTGACAGCTTAGACGAACCAGAGCGTTACCTACACATCCACTCTAAACTCAAAAGGATCATGGCGGCCGCTGAAACACAAGAACAGCTGATTGCCAGGCTTACAAGGGAGCTAGCCGCAAAGGATACCACTATAGCCAATGAAAGGGCAGCGAGGGAATAAGAAGCTGAGCGCGCAAGGCAAGCAGAAGCTGAGCTTGCCCAATATCCAATTACTAATGAGGATTATATGCATCCAATCCTCGTCGTGCCTAAATCGGCGATTCTTATCCCTGAAAACTCTTTTGAAATTCGCACTCAATTTCTTATAGAGCTTAAAAATAATGCTTTTTTTGGTAGATTTATTGAGTGTCCTCTTGAACATATTACGAACTTTTCTGACATGTGTCGTACTCTTGCTGAAGGTACAACTCTGGAATATGTCAAGATGAAGTCTTTCCGCTGGTCGCTGGCTGGACCTGCACTGAAATGGCTTAAAGGGCTGAAACCAAGATCACTGACAACATGGGCCCAAGTAGAGCAAGAGTTTCTGAACAAATTCTTCCCTCCCGCCAAAACAGCACATCTCCGCCAGAAAATCACCGCCTTCAAACAGAAGCAAGGGGAACCGTTGGCAAAGGCATGGGAGCGCTACAAGGAACTTCTGCGATCTTGCCCTACTCATGGACAGCCACCCTACGTCATTCAGGAGATCTTCTTCAACTCTCTTGATCAAGTCACTAAGGACATAATCAACCACTATACTCGCTATGAGTATCTGACAATGCCGCCAAGTGACGCATGGGGTGTGCTAGAGAAGCTCACCAACTACGACAACAAGTATGGGTCTACTGCAACTTATGAAGAGAACCCATACGCCAGGCCAGCACCTTCCATGCCCCTCTATGAGCCTCCTAAGGAAATTGATCCGGATGTAAGGGAACAGTACTACAGAGATCAGAACAAGAAGCTCATAAAGCAAGTAAAGTATCTTTCTGTCAACCAGCCTTGCATTGAATGCGGATCGCAGCGGCACACCCCTCCTGAGTGCCCACACACAGAGCAAGTCAGGATGGCAGAACACCACGAGGAGGTAGCTTACGCAGGGGGTCCCAATCGCTACATAGGGGACCAAAGGTTTCAGCAACCACAATGGAACCAAGGCGTCCCTAGGAACCCCCCGCCCTATAGAGCTCCAGAACATCCGGAAAGAGATCAGAAAAAGGATGATATACAGACAGTCCTGGAGGAAATACGGAGGAACCACTCAGAAACTAGGCAATCCTTCAACTCTGTCTATACTCATATGCAAGGTGTCAATTCTAGGCTTGGGGAAATTGATATCTGGCGGAAATCAGTTGATACACAGATTGGTCAGCTAGCAGCAGGAATCCCCAGACAGTCAGGCTCGCTCCCGGGATCTTCAGAACCAAATCCTAAGGGAAAGACTGGACATATCACTGCTGTAAAACTCAGAAGCGGCCGTCAAATGCAAAAGCCAGAGGTCGGGAAACAGCGTGACGAAGCTAAACAGCAACTCGACCAGAGTCTACTCGATGTCGAGGAAGGTCTACTCGACCTCGAGAAGAAAATTCGAGAATCCTCGTCTGCACCACACAGCAACTCGACAGCACCAAATCTAGTCGAGATCGACAAGACTGTGGTCGATATCGATGAGCCCCTGGTCGACATAGAACAGCCTGCAGCACCTCCGACGTCTGTTCTGGCTCCGAATCAGAAAAAGAAGCTGCCTTTCCCCACAAAATCTCTATAGGACCCGACAGAAAAGAAATTTCAGCGCTTCATCAAGATGCTTCAGAAACTCAACGTCACTATCCCCTTCACAGAAGCTCTCAATGAAATGCCATCTTATGTCAAGTTCCTGAAGGAGATTCTGAGCAAAAAGCGATCGATGGCTGAAATCACAGAGGAGTGCAGCCATCTGGACATATTGGAGAAGAGGCCAGATCCAGGTAAGTTGGCTATAACCATTGGATTTGGTCCATACAAAATTAATGCCTTATGTGATCTTGGAGCTAGTGTGAGTATAATGCTTTTAACAATTTGGTCCAAGATTAAGATAGGTGCCCTGGAGCCTGTGGATGCTAGACTATACATGGCCAACAACACGGTGGTCATTCCAACAGGCATGGTGGATAATGTGCCAGTACAAGTAGGTAAATTCTTTGTCCCTGCTGATTTTCTAGTTGTTGATATGCAAGAAGATCCTGCTTGTCCAATTATTTTAGGAAGACCCTTCTTGGCGACGGTGGATGCCAACATAAGCGTAAGGAAAGGAGTGCTCACCTTCAACATCAGCGATGAGGTAATTGAGTATTTCTTTAATAAAACTGAAAGGCATACAGGTCCAATGGAAGAAGTGAAATCTATCTCAGCTGGCTACATCACCTGCGGGGAACCCAAGGTCAGAAATATGACCCCTGAGGAGCTGGAAAAGAGGGACATGGAGGCCCAGGTGGAGGAGATCATGGCAATCCTAAAGGAGGACGCAGAAAATCCAATCGACACAGACCAAGGTAAGTCGTTATGGATTAATTATTTTTCGGATGCCTTGACAGGGACTAAGTATGGGGTCAAGATCGACCAAGGCTCCTCGACATCGAGTAGAACCTTAGTCGATCTCGACCAGACCAAGGAGACTCCACCAGCACCAGCATCGTCGAGCAGCGAACCAGACAAACCAGGCTCGACGATCTCGACTAGACTTGTCGAGGTCGACCACCACTCGACGGCCTCGGCTTCATCTCCCTCGACGCTGACTCCACCAGACGGCCAGAGCTCGTCGATCTCGGCCACCTTTGTCGATGTCGACCACCACTCGGGGAGCCCAGTCCCTGCTTCCTCGACGCTGAGACCACCAGAGCGAGGATCCTCGTCGATCTCGACTAAGCTTGTCGAGATCGACCACCACCCAGCGCCACCAGACCATGCTTCCTCGATGAGCAAGCCACCAGGAGCGAAGCCCTGCTCGATGTCGAGTAGGCTACTCGAGGTCGACAAGACCTGTCCTTCGTCGACTTCTGCATCTGCGAGCAGGACACCACCAGAAAATGCAGACTCGTCGAGATCGACAAACATTAGTCGAGATCGACCAAATACAGTAGTCCCCGATTCCGTCTCTGCGAAGGTAAGTCAAGGTATGGATCTTTCTTCTCCTATTTCCATTAAAGATTTATCTATACATGGGAGAGGTCTGCCTTGGTATGTGCGATTGTGCAGGATTTCCAATGATGAGCCTAAGGAGTATGAAGTTGGAGACAAGCTCTATGTCTCCAAATCAAAGGATCATTGGTTTCCCAACAAATTCAACAAGAAGCGGATGGGACCTTTCGTGGTGAACCAGATCCATTCTGGAGGACTACAGCTGATGGACAAGAATGGAGTCCTATTTGAGGCCCAAGCTACATGGGCCCTACAGATGCCACCTTGAGCATAAATGGAAAGTCGGCCTAGCGACTATAAAATCTAGAGCATGTACATAGACTTTTTAGGACATTTTGAGACTTTGTTTTTGTTTTTGGATTTGAACATTTCTTTGGTTTTTGTTGTTTCTATTATGGGTATATGTCTTCTACTTTTCAGGTCCATGGATAGAACCGAGTCTTACTCGGCCTAGGAGGTGCTCCAGTCGAAATTTTGAGGCTCTGCACATCTGTCTTGTGAGTTTCTTTCTTTACCCTTACCTTGTTTTTTTTATACAATGAGGACACTGTAATGTTTAAGTATGGGGTGGGGGAAGGGCTTACTTTGTGCATATTTGATCATATTTGACATTACTTGTGCATTATTTCTATTGCTACATGGCTATTTTGGAATGCATTATCGATTTATGTGCTTATATGCATGATTTCCAAAAGTTTGAAAAATGACCCCCATTGAAAATTTTGAATAATGTCATGGAAGCTTATATTGAACTCGACGATGCAAAATTAGATTCATTAGAGATATAGCATGAAATTGCCTAGTAAAGGGAAGTCACAATGAAGTGCATTATTTTGTGAAAACCATAAAGGAGGTAAAATTTGAAGTTGCTTTTGACATGTTGCATGATAAGATGATGGAGGACTTTATATTTCCATATAATGCTCATTACTTGAATCCTAGCCTTACCTATGCTTATGCATCACAAAAGCCATATTACGCCTTATTTCAATTATTGCTCCACATGATCTAAAATATTACCATTCTTTAACTTATCCGGGGATTATATTGAGAATAATGTTACATTACGGAGAATATCATATGGTGTTTGTGTTGTGATTATTATATTTGGAGTTTGGAAGGAAAATATTTGAAATATATGGAAAATTTAAATGAGTGAAAGAAAATCCAATCACCTCAGGAGATAAAGGTAGATTGACCCTGCTCTCTTAGATAATAGTTTGGAGAGATGGGACACATTGTGAGGAGTCCAAAGCACTAAGTATCCGGGGCCATTCATGACACCCATGTTTGCGACTCGCGAGAAGGCAGTGCTGAGGTTAGAGAGGTAAAAGCATTATTATTAAGAAAAGCATTATGAAAGGTGATGAATCAAATGGAGAAGGAATGTGGAAATTCAGTTTGGAAAGTATTCCATTTCCCCGGATCAAAAGCACCACATTGCCAAAAATTGCCCACCTTTTAGCCTTTTACCAATCTACTCCTTCATGAGCTTAAATTAAAGTCTTCTTGATTATCAATGCTTGGTCATATAAATTGTTTATGCATAACCCTCCTTTTGTGAGTAGATGTTGCTTTTACATATTTGCACATGCATGGATCTGTGACATAAGTACCTTTTCGAGGATGGTAATTGATTGCAGGGTTATATAAGAATGAATCTGATATGTTGAGAGTTTTGATTTCTTCCCCTGAATGACAAATAAAAGTATTGCTTGAGGACAAGCAAGCTTAAGTATGGGGTGTTTGTTGTGAACTGAATCTGCCATGTTTTACAGTAACTTTTATATCGATTTCTGCATACATTACATTCATTTGGGCTTATATAGTACAGAACCTATGTAGTTTATGTTTATTTGCCAAATTATGGAATCTACACCAGTTTCTGTTTAATTCGCAGAAATCGAGGCATTTTACAGCAATTCTACAGAAGGTCAGAAAAGCTCGGAAAATCACTACAGAAGTCCAAGGTCAAAGAAGAAGCGGAACCAGTCGAATCGAGCCGAAAACCCAGGCTACTCGATCTCGAGTAGCTCTTACTCGACCTAGACGAGCATGTCCGGGAAGCCTTGGTCGACAGAGCCTGATCGAGAAAGCCAGACCAACCCGACTTCCGGAGTCTACTCGATCTCGACAAGCCCTAGTCGAGATCGACGAAGCCCAGCGCCACACCCGGAGTCGACGAAGAGAGAAGCTGCCTGAGAAGCTGAGGACGAGAAGCCGAGCACACCTTTACTCGATCTCGACGAACCCTTGTCGAGATCGACGAGCCACCCCCGTAGTCGACAAGACGAAGACAAGGATTACCAGACGACACTCGCTGCCAGCGACTCAATTCGCTCCAGCGGACGTCTCGCTGCCGCGGAAATCTTCGCTGCCAGCGGGATGCACCAAGACGACGGAGCTCGCCAACTCGCTCCAGCGGAAACGGGTTCTCGCACCCGCGGATCAACGCTCCCGCTGCAGCGGAAGAGGCAACTCGCGGAAGCGGTAGGGAAGTCCTTGTCGACTTCGACGAGTCCTTGTCGAGGTCGACGAGACCCATGAGCCAAGTCCAAGCCACATCGAGCAGAGCTAGCCAGGAAGTCCAGTCGACGATCCACCCTACTCGAGGTCGACGAGCCCTTGTCGAGGTCGAGTAGGCCAGTGTCTAGAAACGCGTCGACGAAGACCTGTCCGAGTAGACTTGGGATTCCATGGGGCCAAAGGAGGAAGATTCTATCCAAATCCATCAAGTTCTATCTATGGAAGACACAATCTATCAAGACATGAAGACCTACCCTAATTAGATTTATCTTTTCCTTGTTGATTTATTTCTTTATGGCATTTATTTATCTTTTAGCAATTTAGATATAATTTTAGATATAGATAGAAGATTCTATCCTTGAATAGCAAGGGTTAGAAGCCTATAAATAAAGCCCATGGGGCTCAGTTTTATTCATTCAATTTTAGAGACAATTAGTTAGTTCCACAGAGAAGTTTAGGAGTTCTAAGGTTTTTTAGGGTTTTGGCTTTCTGCGAAAGTTGATTGCCAGGATTGTAAAAGGCTTTGAATTTAGTTTTAATGCAACTTTCTTTCAGTTCAATGTCTGTTATTGCAATGAGGCGTGAGTAGTCCACCTACTTCTGGGGCTGGGGTGAGCCCGACGGTGGCCATGTGAGGCGATGCGATAAAGGTCAGATCTTTTTGTGCAATTCATCTTCTATCCCTATGAGCATGATTCTTTTGCGAGAGTTGAAGGTGATCCTTGTTTGTGTTATTGAAGCGAAAGTGATCTTAATGCAACTTGGATTAATTATGTGAAAAAGGGTTAGTAACAATTAGGGTTTATGCGAAAGCCTCTATATGCCTATTTGTTAACAATGAAAGTTGTTTGATGGAAAGCATGATCTTTTATGCCTTTATGTGTTACTTTGCATGGTTATCGTTGTGGTGTTGAAACCCTGGCTTTGGAAGTCTTTTATTATATTGATTTATTTCTGTCGAAATTCTGAGTTTTGTTCGAGATTCTGCAAATTTAAGTTTCTGTTTCCAGTCGACATAGAGTAGACCTTTGTCGAGATCGAATTCTGCTTTGTCGATCTCGAGTAGGAGCTGGTCTAGGTCGAGTTGGTTTTCTTCTGTTTTCGTCGATTTTCACTTTCTGAGTTTCTGTTGTTCACTACTGTGGTCGATCTCGAGTTTACTCTTGTCGAGATCGATGAGCCCTTTGCTTTGATTTTAGTTTCTGTTTTGCTTTGTCTTTCCTGTTTTGCTTTGTTCTTTGCTTCTGCTTTTATTTCTGTTTCTTTCGTTGTTTCTGTGTTTCTGTCTTTTCTGCTGCTCTGTCTGTGAGAATTTACAGCTACCTGAGAACTGCTGACGTGCTTCCTCGTGGATTCGATCCTGACTATTCTCTTACTACAACGGGAGGAAGTCTTGTATTTATTTGCTGAGACAGGGAAGTCAGTCTGAACTTTATTTCATATTTATTTCATACTTGACCATCCTCCTGCAACAACAACGAGCCACCTAGCGCCTGTCCGAGTCCATGCCGAGGAGGAGTCCTCGACATCACCAGAGAGCCATCCTCGACCACAACCCTAGTCGATCTCGATGAGCCCTAGTCGAGATCGACGACGCCCAGGAGCCCAGATCCGAGCCATGTCGAGCAGAGTCACCAGAGAAGATCAGTCGACGACGAATCCTAGTCGATGTCGACGAGTCCTTGTCGAAGTCGAGTAGACCAGTTTCTGGAAACGCATCGATGTGAGCAGTCCGAGTAGAGTTGGGATTCCTTGGGCACGAAGGAACTCGAGAAGGCCGAATCTATCATCATCTATCCATGGAAGGAAGATCTATCATCATGAAGACATATTACCTAGTTTAGATTTATCATTTCCTTTTAGATTTATTTCCTTTATTGCTTTTATTTATCATTAAGCCTTTTAGATATAATTTTAGATATAGATAGGAGATTCTATCCTTGATTAGCAAGGATTAGAAGGCTATAAATAAAGCCCATGGGGCTCAGTTTTATTCATTCAATTTCAGAGAGACAGTTTAGGGAGTTCAAAGGTTTTAAGGTTTTAGCAGTTTACGAAAGTTGATTGTCGGGATTGTAAAGGCTTTGAATTTAGTTAATGCAAGTTATTTCCTTTCAATCAATGTCTGAGTTTGCGATGAGGCGTGAGTAGTCCACCCACTTCTAGGGTTGGGGCGAGCCCAACGATAGCCATGCGTGCTTGAGGTAAAGATCCGATCTTTATCAAGTTTTGAGCATTTTCCTACTTGTTTATGTGTTTATTACCCGTCTAATGGAGATCCATGCTAACAACTTGGATTGTAAACATAAAATCAGTAGAGACAATTAGGGTTTCTTGAAAGAGTTGTCTAATTGTTGGAAAAGGCGAAAGCTTGTCCTTGATGCGATTTACATGATTATTTGTTTGGTTCTCCCTTATGCATGCTTGGTTATCGTTGTTGCAAACCCCAATCTTGGAAGCCTTTTAAATTAAGTTCAGTTCGAAATCCCAAAGCCTTTGCATTTATTTTCTTTCGTTTTAGTCTCTGTCTTACTCGAGATCGAATAGCACTCGTCGATCTCGACTATTGATCTTCGACCCAAAGTCGTTGTAGCTTACTTGTGCAGGAACTCGACGAGCCCAACCCGAAGTCGACAAAGTACTCGACATCGAGTAGCTCCTCGTCGATATCGAGTAGCCTCTGCCTGCGACTGCTGCGCTGTTCGACTAGCCTGATCTCATGTCGACTAACCCTAGTCGAGATCTAGCTCCTGTTGTCGACTTCTGACCGTGAGATTCCATCGCTGTCTAGGATCCGCTGACACGCTTCCTCGTGGATCGATCCTGACTTCCCACTGCTGCATCAGGAGGAGGTCTTGTAAATATTTGCAAGGGACGGAATCTGGTTTGCCTTATTTTATTTACATTCTATTTTGCAACTCGATTTCCTTCTTACAACAGGCAAACACAGAAATTACTTTTGAGAAGGGACCACGAAATCACAGCTCAATTAGTGCAAGTGTGCAAGGTGAAAAAGTGTTGCCAGAAACTCCTATGGAGATACAGCAGGTTTTGGATGAATTCAAGGAAATTTTTAAAGAACCAAAAGGCCTGCCACCAGAAAGAGGCCATGAGCATGCCATTTTCCTGAAGGAAGGTACCCAGCCCTTAACTTTTCGCCCTTACAGATATCCTCATTTTCAGAAAACTGAAATAGAAAGGCAAGTGACTGAGATGCTCAATCGTGGGGTGGTTAAGCCTAGTCATAGCCCTTTTGCCTCACCTGTCCTATTAGTAAAGATGAAGGATGGAACTTGGAGGATGTGTGTGGACTATAGGAAATTAAATGAAGCCACTCTGAAAGATAAATTTCCTATACCACACATTGAAGATTTACTAGATGAGCTTAAAGGTGCTTCTATTTTCACAAAATTAGATTTTAAAGGTGCTTCTATTTTCACAAAATTAGATTTAAGATCAGGCTACCACCAAGTCAGAATGATTGATGCTGATATTGAGAAAACTGCTTTTAGAACTCACCATGGACATTATGAGTTCAAGGTGATTCCATTTGGTCTTACAAATGCCCCTGCAACATTTCAAGCCCTGATGAATGATGTGTTTGCTGATATGTTGAGGAAATGTGTTTTGGTCTTCTTTGATGATATTCTGGTGTATAGCAGTGATGTGATTCAGCATGCTCAGCATCTTAAAGTGGTATTATGCAGAGTGAGAGACCAGAAGTTGTTTGTCAAATGGTCCAAATGTGAATTTGCTCAGCCTAGAGTAGAATATTTGGGGCATTTCATCTCACAAGACGGAGTGGCTACAGACCCAAGGAAGATTGAAGCAATGTTGCAGTGGCCTGTCCCAAAAAACTTAAAAACCATGAGGGGATTTTTAGGATTGTCTGGGTACTATAGGAGGTTCATTAGAGGCTATGGCATTATAGCCAAACCTCTGACTGACCTGTTGAAGAAGGATGCATTTGTTTGGTCTGTAGCAGCAGAGGAAGCTTTCAGAAACTTGAAGAAATTGCTCACATCTCCTCCAGTGCTGGTATTTCCTGATTTTTCAGTACTTTTTGTAGTAGAGTCTGATGCTTGTGAGACATGAATTGGGGCAATCCTAATGCAGCAAGGGAAGCCGTTAGCTTTTTTAAGCCAGGCCTTACAAGGGAAGAATTTGTTGCTCTCTACATATGAAAAAGAGTTGCTAGCAATTCTCTTAGCAGTTGAGAAATGGAGGCATTATCTTGAACCAAGGGAGTTTGTGATCAAAACTGATCACCAGCCTTTGAAGCATTTATTAGAGCAAAGGCTCACTACTCAGCTGCGAAAGAAGGCAGCTAGAAAGCTACTAGGATTAACTTACACCATTTCTTACAAGAAAGGATATGAGAACAAGGTTGCAGATGCCTTATCTAGGAGGGAAGGTGCTCAACAAGGAGAATGCCATGCCATCTTAGTTGTGCAACCAGAGTGGATGATAGAGGTGTTGGACAGCTATGTGGGAGATTCAGTGGTACAGCAACTCATGTTATCAGCAGCCCATGACTCAACTGGTGATTGGACCATTACCAAAGGACTATTGAGGTACAAGCACAGGTTATTCATTGGCAACAAGGAGCAATTACAACACAAATTGATAGTTGTCTTGCATGAGAAGCCTGTAGGGGGACATTCTGGCATTCAAGGCACCTATCAGAGGATCAAGCAGTATTTCTTCTGGCCAGCAATGAAGGAACATGTTACCAAGCTTGTTAAGGAGTGTGATGTATGTCAAAGAAGCAAGAGTGAGCATGTCTCACCTGGGTTACTACAACCCTTACCTATCCTACAAGCTGCTTGGACACATGTGAGCATGGATTTCATAGAAGGCTTGCCTAAGTCTCAAGGACAGGACACTATCATGGTGGTAGTGGACAGATTGACTAAGTATGCTCACTTCATGACACTTAGCCATCCCTTTACAGCTGAGAAGGTAGCTTCTGTGTTCATGGAAGGAATTTACGAGCTACATGGCCTCCCTGAATGCATAGTCTCTGACAGGGATAAGGTGTTTTTGAGTAAATTTTGGCAACACCTATTCAAGAGTTTGGGTACAAAATTGCACATGAGTACAGCCTACCACCCACAAACTGATGGTCAGACTGAGCGTGTGAATAGGTGCTTAGAAACATTTTTTAGGTGTATGACTTCGTACCATCCTAAGAAGTGGTCAAGGTGGTTATGTTTGGATGAATTTTGGTATAATACCAACTTCCATACAACTCTCAAAATGTCACCATTTGTAGCATTATATGGCACCTCACCATCACAAATTGGGATCTCTCCAATGGTGTCCAATACATGTGTAGCTACTGATTGGATCCGTGACAGACAACACATGTTGGGCCCGATCAGGTTCCATTTACAGCAAGCTCAGGCTAGGATGAAGTTGTGTGCTGATAAGAATAGAGTGGAGCGTGAAGTGCAGTTCAATGACATGGTGTATCTTAAACTCCAACCCTATAGGTAGACATCAGTGGCTTTACGCAAGAATCTCAAACTCAGCTCAAAGTATTATGGTCCTTACAAGGTGTTGGCTAAAGTGGGGAAGGTGGCTTATAGATTGGAATTGCCACCGGCATCCAGGATTCATCCTATTTTTCACATCTCTCAACTCAAATTGAAGATTGGGAGTGAGCAGCTGGTGTCAACTGAGCTTCCCAGCACTGATGAGGAAGGGGAAATTGACATCCAACCACATGCTATTTTAGACACACGGGTGTCTTACTTAGCAAATGGGGATCCAGTGACGGAATGGCTCATTAAATGGTGCAACTTGGATGATCAACAGGCCACCTGGGAGCCAGCTACGCACATCCTACACCAGTTCCCGGATTTCCAGATCTAACCTTGAGCCAAGGTGCCTTGACAGGGGGGTGCATTGTTGTATACAAGCCTTGAGTCAAGGCTTTGAATTGGGGAAGCATTGTTATGCCTTGATGTACTTGAGTATAAGTAGTGGCTTTGTATAGAACTGAAGGCATTGAATACAGAAAACACATACTCATTTACTCTCTTACTCTTTTTTTTTTTTTGAACAGGAAATAATTCGAAGTCCAAGACTTCAACTGAAGTCAGGGACAACGAGAGGCCGATAAAGGCAGACGGGCTAACCGTCATGATACAACCAAAAAAAGCAAAAAAACAACCAAAAAACCCCGAAACAAAAGATCTCAGCAAGAAGACCAAAGAGAGACAGTCGAAGGACACCGAGTGAAAGCTGCAAATGCCGAGAACATGAGAAAGTCGATGGACTGACACGACGACTCGACGCCGGGGAGACAGATGCAGAAACCCATCAGCGGAAAAGGCGTCTCCTGGGGAAGTGCGGATCAACGACGTTCCCCCCACCTAGATGAGAGATCTTCGAGAATCACGAACACTGACACGGTCAACTCGAACAACAGGGCGCCCGAGACTGCACTTCATCCGGAACTAAACGAACCCACACCCAAGAAACGACTTCACTCTACCGGGCAAAAAACCAAGATCAAACGAAACGGGTTAAAGGGTAGAGCGATTCAGTCGGTCGAATATATTATTGTTGTTTTTTAGCCAATCAAAGCAAATATGATCAAGCCATGTCGGGATTATGTTAACCAATTTTGTTGTGGAAAGACAATGAGTTTGGGCCCAAAAATGAGCAAACGTGAGGGGATTTTGGATCATTGGCCCATTAGTCTTAAGTTGCAATAATATTATTTTAAGCAAAAATGGGTAAAATGCAGAACGGAAGGGAAACAATCTGGTGATGAGGGTGAAGACGATGGAAGAATCCAGGAGGGCGATCGGAAGCGGATCGCCAAAAAGACCGCCCTACCCCAGAATATCGAAGAAAAACTATTTCAAAGAATGACAAACCCAGGTAACGAGGCTGCCATCGAATTAATCAAGGTTGATTTTTTAGGGTTCTTGAGAAAGGAAAATTTTGGGGCTTTTGTTTTCTTTTGCCGCCGTAGGCCAGAACGAGCAAGAAACAACGATTAAAGATGGCTTGGATGGTTAGGAGGCATCAAATCTGCGGAATTCGGAGGTTATGTGAGTTGGTCTCAGGGAGAGTTGGTGGTGTTCATAGTCGTGCGACGGAGAACAACGGTTTTCGGTGGTGGCCTCACTCGATGGAGTTAGCGAGAAGACAAGCAAATACCTTCTCATGTGATTTTGCTGAGAATATTACAAAGATTTATCGATTTTGATTGATTTGGTATTTGAGAAGTATTGGGTGTTGGAATGGAATCGGTGAGGGGTGTCTCGAAGGGGGTTTCGGTGTCCGAGAACTGTAAATCTACAGTACACGGAGGTGGTAGCGGTGGGTCTCCCCAAATTAGATTTTTCCTTATTTTTGTTTGATATGGGGTTGAGAGCTATAACTCTCCATTGTTCCCCAATGTGTTGTTGGATTTGCCTTCTTTTTCCTTAACTTGTTGTTCCTTAGTTGGTCTGAAATGGGGTTTTTGGTAGATGGTTTTTGGGTTTTTTTCAAACCTTCAGATTGAAAAAAAACCCCTTATTACAGTTGATTGAAGAAGAGATAGTTGGGGTTGAGAGTTATTAGCTCTCGGTTGGTCCCCAGATTAAGAAGAGATATTTAGGGTTGAGAGTTATTAGCTCTCGGTTAGTCCCCAGATTAAGAAGAGAGATTTGGGGTTGAAAGTTATTAGCTCTCGGTTGGTCCCCAGATTAAGTAAGTGTTCATTGTGGTGATGTTAAATCAAGTTGTTGTTGATGGTGGTTTGTTCTTGTTGATGTTAATGGTGAAGGGGTGAATTTGGTGGACTCTTCCTCTCTCTAGATTCGAGAGAGAGGAGAGAGCGTTTTATGAAATGTATTTACTCTCTTACTCTCTACTCTCTTATATCTCTCTCTCGAACCTCTAACTGAATTTCCCGCCCAACCACGGGATACAACACTTTCATACACCACGCGAATTAGCATTAACTTTAAGAGAGTTTGACAAAAATTCCATTAAATTTAAAAATGACTAAACCGGGTGTATCGATGAGAAATATTTCATAATAATACATGCAATGCAAAACAAGGCCTAGGATATTATATTATATACAGTTGTATTTGTAATTTTGTATGGAAGTTTAACGGGAAGTGGATTTGAGATTTGAGAAGGGCCAAGCAAAGAGTCGGTCGTCCGGGAAATAAACACCCGTGCCGTGACCAGTCAAGATCCCCTATAATAGTTTGACTACTCCTCTTCTTACATTACAAAAATATTCACTTCGTAATAGTTATTTAATCTTAAAAAAAATTGTAAAAATTATATTTATATTTTCAATATCTATTTTTATATATTTATAAAATTTTATTTTAAAAAATCATGTTTTACAATTTTTAAAAATTAAAAAGGCAATATTTTATAAAATATAATTATTAAAAAAATTAAAATATGATTTTTCGAAATAAAATTTTATAAATATAAAAAATAGATGTTAGGAATATAAATATGATTTTTTTAGATTAAATAAATGTTAAAAAAAATTAGTGGGGTATGAAGAATTGTGAGGGTCATAAAAGATCCACTTGACTAGGGGTGGGCGCGGGACGGGACGGAGGTCGTGCCGCGTAATTTTTGCGGGACGGGACCGAGACGGGATTTACTCTTTTTTTCTTCGTTTCACACGGGCCTTGTCCCTCGTGGGACGGGATCGGGACGGGCCTTGTCCCTTGAATAAAAAAATTATAAAAAGTTAAAAGAAATTCCTATATATTTTGCGATTTTCAAAGACGTAACACATATAAATCTATAATTTTTTTATATATATTTTACGGGTTTTTCTGTATATATACATACACACATATAAATATAGATACGTGTGTATACATACACACTGAATGTAATGCAGTAGCACTAGTGTGTGTACACACACGTATACAGTAGCATTAGTTTTTTTTTGGTGGAATGCAGTAGTATTAGTGTATTGTGTATGCATATACACACTGTATAGATTATATACTTAGTGTATGTATAACATAATGTATTATTATTATTATTATTATTATTATTATTATTATTATTATTATTATTATTATTATTATTATATGCGGGACGGGACGAGATTTGCAGTATTGAGACGGGTCGTCCCGCGTCCTGTCTCGCATAATTTTTACAGGACGGGACCGGGACGAAATTCACTATATTTTTTTGAAATCCCACCGGAATCGGGACGGGACCGGAACAGACCCGGGACGGGACCGGAACAGACCCGGGACGGGACCGGAATTTGCGAGATTTGTGTCCATCCCTACACTTGACCAATGGCCATCTTAAACTAATCAATATTCATATTCAATCAAACAAAATGACTCATTCACTGGTCATCTCAACGCTGACCAATGGGCAACACAAATTTGAGCTCCAATTGTAGCTAGAAAACAAATTTGAGCTCATACAACCCGATCTTAGATGAAGGCTATTATACGCCTGTATTATTTTTTTATAAGGCAATAATTCGAAGGCTAGATATACCTGACTCATCGAGAGGCTGACATAGTCGACAGACGACGAACCATCAAATATACAAACATAAAATAAAACGGTGTAATTCAAAGACGGCAAACAAATAGCCGTAGAAGAACCGACGAGTCTAATTCAAAAAAGCTGAGAACAACGAAGACAAAACCGAAGCCAAGCGCCACCAAGTGATGACATCGCTGGCCCGCTGTACATCAGGAGTCCCTGTGTGCAATGAAAACGAATCTCCAATGAAATTTCCGAAATACGGAGTCGCCTCGATGCACACCGCCACGACTCCAGCCAAACCCGATACCGGACGCTAGAGACCCAACTTAGACTAGAACCGCCAACAACAACAAGAAACACTGCCGAGAACCACCCCACATAGAGCGCACGTAAAAGCCATTTCGGGAGTTTATCAAGACCATTTCTGGATTTTTATCCAACCCTCTCGGGATTTTTGTCAAACCCTTACGGGATTTAGATAAGGCCTGTCGGACTACTTTTATTTTTTAATTTTTTTATATTTATGTATTTTTTTTTTTTACATTTCCTTACCCTATGGCCCGTAACACCCAAAACTTGGGCCCAACCGACCCAAAGCTTGGCCCGAAGGATGCGGCCCACGAGAAGCAATAAGAGACGACGATCGAAGGAGAATCGACCATCTGAGACCACCCCTAGAGAAGACTCCAATGAACCGACCGGAGGAGCACGCATTAGTAGCAACAAATAGCAAGTGACTCCATTGCTTCTTTTTTTTTTAATACGAAACGCCGAAAGGTTGGATAGAGGAGCCGGAGGGCGAGTAATCAAAGGCCTAAGCCTGGTTTTTCATAGCCCCGAAGGGCGAGTAATCAAAGGCCTAAGCCTTGTTTTTCATAGCCCAAAAGGGTTGGATCGATAGTCCATCGCAGCAGTCAAGGCGACCACCACGCCTGGCGCCGCCAGGCCAGCACCCGGCGAAAAGACAGTGGCAACACAGACAGCAGCAGTAGAGGAGAGGGACGGCAAGCCACCGGCGGCGACGACCAACAACGATGAGCCCGAAATCGGGAGGATAGAAAAGTGCAGGCCAAGGCCAAGGCGAAGGAGAAGAAGCCATGACCAACCACCCCTGAACAGGCGAAATCGCCACAAGCCACAAACACAGGCGAGTTAACGAAGGGGGTATTCTATCAAAGGGATTGCAGAGATTTTTTGCCATTGAAGATCTGATGGGAATGGGAATCAAAAGGGGGAAGAAACCATCTTCACCACCTAAGTTTATCAAAAAGAGAGATTTTCTCTTGGTTTTCTCTTTTAGACGCATGGAATATTGATTCAGAAAATCCGTGTCGACATACTGTCATACTCCGTATTATTTTCGGATAAAAATACTTACCAATTCGAAAGTTGGCGTGAAAATTGTATATTTATTGAATAATTCAAAAATATCAAATCAATACATGAATTAAACCACTGTTTTCATTTAAAAAAATATTGTTACCATCCAGTCACTACATTCGCCCCTCCAAAGGTGCAAGTGACCCAATGTGAACAAAATCATTCCGAAATGGCTCATCGGAAAGAATTCGTGGATAGTACCGTTCTTTATTTACCAATTCAAGGCCCAATGTGAACAAATTTTCCTACTATATTTTTAATTCACATGTCCTAATAATTATTTGTTTGAAACAAACACGGCCTGATACTCAACACTGTGTTTATCACAAATATGGTATGCCAAACTCATCTTAAGGCCAAAACGCCCCCAGTACAAAGTCCCTAAAGGTTGAGTTTACGTTTGACATGATTTCAACCTGCTTATTTATTTATTTATTTATATATTTATAACGATTTACCCCGTTATTCATTCGTTATTTTTTATATAAAGTACAAGAATTCGATCAATCATGTATCAAACTACATGAAATCTCGATAAGTTGTGGTGGAGGGAGATTGTCTCGCGATTGTGAATGCGATCAATGGTGTGTGGTCGACTTTCTGAAAGATCAAAATCCTTATGTCGGATGTTCTTCGTCTGCTTTACTTGTTCGAGACGTTTTTTGTGTCCCATATTTTCAGGGAGGCGAACAGATCAGCTGATCGACTTACTTATATGGCTTTGTAGTTTGTAGTCCGACTCGTCATCTTGCAGTTGTGACTTAAGGTTTCAAACTCTTGTCCGTAGGAACGCTCTTGGGTGGTGGTACAATCGTAGTTGACACTTGACACCCTCAAATTATCACATGTATAAAAAAAAATCTCGATAACTCAATGGATAAGTAGATGAACTAACTAACATGATACCAGTGTTCTAAAAATCATGCCTATGCGCTAGACGGGAGAGCACCTAGAAATTTTTACGCCTAGGCGGGTCCCTAGGTGTAAATCCACCTAGGCACCTCTTCGGTGTTGCCTATACCCCGCCTAGACCCACCTAGGCTTGTGGCGCATTATGGTTGATCCTAGGAGGAAAATTTAATAAAATAATATGTTGGCATAGTTTATAGAAATTTATATAATCCATAATCTATCTAACTATATTTTAGTTAATTGATAAAAATATAAATAAAAAAATATTTCATAGTTATACTTACCAAAAATATTAATAGATAAATATGTAGTATTTGAGAG
>JBANSL010000013.1:52439687-52452187 GCA_037127255.1 Persicaria tinctoria
GTAGCTGCGGTGAAGTAGGCACGGGTATCAACGTCTAAGCCCACAGTAAACATATGATGAGCCCAAACAAGAAATCCAAGAACACCTATACTGATCATGGCATAAACCATGCCTAGATACCCGAAGACCGGTTTTCCCGAAAAAGTCGAAACGATATGACTTATGATACCGAATCCAGGCAGAATGAGAATATAGACCTCTGGATGACCGAAGAACCAAAAAAGATGCTGGTATAATATGGGGTCTCCCCCTCCGGCGGGATCAAAAAAGGTTGTATTAAAGTTTCGATCGGTTAATAACATGGTAATTGCCCCTGCCAGTACCGAAAGTGATAATAAAAGTAGGAATGCTGTCACTAGAACGGACCACACAAATAAGGGTAATCTATGCATAGTCATTCCAGGTCCACGCATTTTGAAGATAGTTGTTATAAAATTGATAGAACCTAAAATGGATGAAACACCAGATAAATGAAGACTAAAAATGGCTAAATCAACTGCTCCTCCAGAATGGCTGGTAATACCACTTAAGGCCGGATAGACCGTCCACCCAGTGCAGCTACCCACTTCTACTAAGGCTGAGCTTAATAGGAGCAAGAGACTTGGTGGCAACAACCAGAATGAAATATTATTTAATCGTGGAAATGCCATGTCAGGTGCACCTATAAGAATCGGAACAAACCAATTACCAAATCCACCTATCATCGCCGGCATAACCATAAAAAAGATCATTAAAAAAGCGTGAGCCGTTATTAAAACATTATAAAGTTGATGATTTCCACCAAGAATTTGATCGCCGGGTCGTGCTAATTCCACACGAATCAGTACTGAAAAGCATGTGCCCATCACTCCAGCAATGGCACCGAAGATGAAATAGAGAGTCCCTATATCCTTGTGGTTAGTGGAGAACAGCCATCGAACCAGATTTTTCATTGTGATCTTCTTTCGTTTCAAACATTATCAGAGGGAGCGGAGCTTCTTTCTTGAAAAAGAGAGCGGAGCTTCTTTCTTGAAAAAGGGGAAGAAGGAAGAACGGAAAGGGGGGTGGGAAAGGTCCGGAAAGCCCTCAATTGATGGGACATTTTTTTCCCCTTTTCCTCTAACCCCCAGGTTCTGGTTCTGGAAATGGTCAACGCAAGAATCTGACTTCAAAGCAATCTCTGGAGTTTTCCCTTATCCGAACGGGTCTTGCAAGAAAATAGGATTTCATATTGAGCTCCAAATATACGCTGGCGTTTTAACCAAAAGAACTTCTTGCGCAATTCATGCCTTTCTGTTTTTATGACCATAAATTGTTTCTTTATTTCCATTGAAAATTGTTCTCTGGACTTTTTATCAATATGAGGTGATCGTAACACAGTATATAAGACTCGTGATTCAGGCAATCCAATCTTCCGTGTGTAAGGCGGAAGCCCCCAAAAATGTTTTTCAAAAAATGGATGATCAAAAGATCGAATCACTATACCTATCTTGGTGGTTGTTACTTTTGTTGTCTTTCTTTTTGTTTGGCTTACTCCTTTCCTAGTTTTTTTTAAGGACTCCTTAGGACTAGGAGAAGAGCTTAATTAAAAAAACTTCTCGCCTAGCAAGACCTTGCAGACCAGATTGTGGTCTTAAAAAATATGGGAAGGAAAGCAAAGAAATGCTTCTTTCTTACTGACTGCTTACACCTTCGGGGTGGGGCGATTCATCCATAGATGGGGCGGGCGGTCATTAGAAATCGCCATTGTCATTGGTTTTTGAGACGGCCACATTTCAAGATCCAATATTTTACTAAAAAGGGGAAAGATCTTATCCTTAATATCGATATAATGGAGGCGACCATTATTGATGCTTTTTGAAAAGCATAGGTCATCGATATTCGACCCCTTTACAACACAACTCGGTTAAGCCACTTGTTATAATTCCGAAGTTCCTATAAGTAGGCGGAGTCTTCGTTTTTCGAAACTTTAGAAAAAGAATCTGACACGATAAGCTCGATCGCTTGTTTCGGGGGGACTCGTTTTGTGATCCCTGTAAAGGTGATTTCGGCTCTTTGGAATTCTTTTCGTAGTCGCGGGACCGAAATAAACAATTGAGTTTTTTCGTCAATTTGGGTGCGTTCTTTTTGCACTTGCAGTTTCAAAAAGATTTGTTCGCACTCTGTGGATTTTGGTCCAATTGAGGAACTGGAGCTGGGCTCCGTCGTTTGAGAGGGGGCACCAGATCCAGATTCACAAGGTACGACCTAATAAGACACCGTAGCCGATGTGATAATATCACGAAGAGGAGTTTGGTGTGGAAAAACAATTATCACTTCGAGTGATGAATCAGTGGGAACCTGTGTCCCGACGATTTCTCTTTGTTCTCTTAAGAAATTGAGAGTTTGATCGAGGACACGCCAGCCACTAGAGCAAGTAAGAAAACCTAGAGTTCATCATTAACTTACTAAAAGAACCGCCGATTTTGACTGGATTGTACACCTTTGTTTGTGTCTGGCTATGTATATGAATGCGCATAAATAAAGGACGGGGCATCTCTCTCCTTTTTTTTTGGGGGGGGGGGGGGGGGGGGGGGGAGAAGAGAGAGGGAAGAAGCTAGAGCGGCACCTCATGAACTTCTTACTGGGGCAGCACCATCCTATAGGCGCGAGTGTTTGGATGCACGTCTTTTGTTCATATTCTTGCGCAGTTAAGAGAGAAATTGTCCTCAAGGCAAGCACTTGTGTCTTTTTTTGGATATGCTCAGTCCGAATATAGATGCTATGACGTGAAATCCAAGAGACTCAATGTATCCTTGAATGTTCTCTTTAATGAGGTCACTTCATATTTTCCTGAACTTTCACTTAATTAATCAGCCCTGGAGGAGAACGGTGATGGAGATGGATTATGGCCTTCCCCTGTTCATCAACTCGAACTTCATTCTTCTGCAGTTGATGTTATGGATCAGCCTCACTCTTCAGGCCAGCTGCTTTGCCCAGCATCTTCCGCCGATTGTCAGCCTATTCAGCTGACCTCAGAGGATTCCAGTCACCCGGCACAGCATCTTTCCTCTCGGCGGCGATTACAGGCTGTTTCCCAAAGTAAGACTACTCTAGAAGATCAGCAGTCGAGCCCAGTTGCTTTCCTTCCAGTCGCTTCCTTAGATTCTGGCTCCTTCTCTCAGGTTCGTTGATCTTCTCAAGTTTCTTATCCCGTTGAAGGATTTTTTTATTATGAATCGTTTTCTCTAAAACATCGAGCTTACCTCATGTCAGTTCAATCTTATCATGAACCTCATTTTATTGCTGAATCATTCATGCGTAAGAAAGACTATGCAATAAAAAAGAAATGCCTTTAAAAAAAAAGAAAACTGAGTCTCATTGCCTGCAGGGAAACAAGCCATTGGCTGCAAGTGAATTTACAAGATCAAGCATAAAACAGATAGCTCAGTAGAAAGATACAAAGCTAGATTAGTAGCTAAAGGATTCCTTCAAGAATATTGAGTCGAACCCCTTTAGAGATAGAATACACATTTGCCCCGGGTTGCTAAAATGACCACCATTCTTGCCTTGGCTGCAATCAAACAAAAAGTTGCCCTTATTTCAGACGTGAAGAATGCCTTTCAACAATATAAGGGAAGGGAGACGCTCTAGCGCTTTCTATTCAGCCTCCTCCAACTCCAGGCTTCTCTTCTCCTAGGAATCTTCACTTAGTATGCAAGCTCAAGAAAGCTATTTACGTTACGACCTCCGACAAGCTAAAGCAGGCACCAAGAGCTTGGTTTGAAAGATACAGCAGCATGTATAAAAGCCAAAATAGGAGTAGAGGAAGGAGCCGGTTTTCAAAGAAGTCAATCGGATCATTCAATGTTTATAAGGAGGTCGAAGCCAGAGGCTCCCTTCTTCTGGTTTATGTGAATGACATTGCTTTCTCTAGTAATGAATGACTTAGCTTCGATAAATGAGCTTAAGAGAACATAACATTAAGAAAAAAAAATGTATAAAACTTTGATTTTCTGGAGATTGAAGTGATGAGGTCGCAAAGAGGTTTGGAACCCAATGCAAGTATGCAATTGATTTTTTGTCAAAAGCTGGTCTTTCTGCATGCAAACTGGAACAAGATCTAAAATGAGCCTTAAAATGCAGGAGAGCTATTGGATGGCCTATCTACTTACAGGAAACTTATTGGGAACCTTTTCTACTTGACTAATTATCGCTGACATTCCTTACACTTACAACATAGGGGGAAGTGATCAGCCGATTTTTATGGACAAGCCGAGATCGTCTCACTTATAAGCTGCTTTTCGGATTCTGCGATCCTGACCACCCTTTACTTTCCCCTATCTAATATAGTATCAGCACTTGTTATTGCAGTAGTCGTCCCTTCCAGCGAGTGCTATTTCCCCTTCCCCAGATCCAGTTACAATTTGAGTTGCGGAGATAGGATTCCTCCCGCATTCTCCTTCAATAGCAATAGCTAAGGCCTTTTGTGCTAAGGTAAGCTCTCCGGAAAGTGCCAGTCCTTCTCCATATGAGTCAATAGGGTCCAGATCAAATAGGCCAGCCAGGTAGTAAGAACGGCCGATAGATACTTTATATCTCTTTCTTTACCATCCTTTTTTTTAGATTGATTTCCTTGCCTTACTACCGAGATAACGTGCCTAAGTAGCATAACAATCAATAAAGGGTTAAGAGTAATAGCAGTAATAAGGTGAAGAACGGGCTACTAATCCCGGGCCTACCCTTAGATATGCTTCTCTTCATTTTTCCCTAATATAAGAAATCGTTCACTTTATAGTCCTGAGCCCTCTCCCCATGCTATGTGAAGTGCCTCATTTTTTAGTAATAGATCAATTCCCCTTTCCTTTAGTCGAGAATAGGTTTCATACGAGGTAGGGCCTTCCAGACGAGCGAGGTAATGGGCACGAGATAATGGGATGATCTTACATATATCTCTAATGGATCAGCATCTATTCCCTTCCCATCAGAGCAACTTGATCACTGGATTATTCTATTTGCTTTCTTATCCCTAAAAAGTGGCAGAGATTTATGGCTGATTCTCGGATGATCAAGTATTACCAGGTACTCCGAAGATTGAGTCAGAAAGTCTTCTTATTGGGCAAACATGGTGGTACTCTTTAAGAAATCGATACCTTTCCTCTTTCTTTGTAGCAACAATGTCCAGTCTTTTGTATCTTCTTTGTCTGAAACTCGGCTCAATGGATTTTTTTCAGTCCCTACTTTCTTACATTTTGTGCTCTCTTGGGAGTCGAGCCCTGTTGAGTATGGGCTTAGGCTGTAAAGGATGGCTCCTTTTGGTTTTGATTCTATCCGCTTTCGGGATCTTTGACGGAACCGGAACCATAATGAATATGACGGGAGGAAACGAGACAATTAACCAAGGGCCGCACAGGGGTGATGCCGGCCCCTCTATTCAATAAAAAAATATCCATTGGACTCTCTTATTGCACATGCTTCCCGCGAGGGAGATTCGGACAAGGAACTCTTCTTTACTCCACGGCAATCCGTCTCGTCCGCGTCGTCTTCTTCCACCTCTACTCCCGCTATTGATAGTTCTCCCAACAACGAACAGAACGAAGAGCGAGACTCTTTGACTTATATCCAACCTGGAAGTGAAGAACACGAGGGTGGTCTACGATCGGGAAAGTTTGATGCGCATTGCAAGGCGAAGAAGTGTTAACAATAGTTGGCCATCGTTCTGAGTCTTGGAGGCGTCTCCGGACTTGCGTCGGGTGTGCTTCGATCCTCTGTCTCCCCCACCTTTCTCCTTAAAGGGCCTCTTTTTCTGAGCATCCCGGGGGATCTCGGTCAAGGACTCGGCCACGGTGATAGCTTCTGCCAGGGTCTGCGGCTTTCTACGCTTAAGCTCCTGTTCGGCCCATCGTTGCAAGCCGTCCATGAAGTACAATAGCCGGCATGCATCCGACATTTCCTCGATCTCGAGCATCAAGGAGTTGTAGGTCTTGATGTACTCTGAAAGAGTACCGGTTTGCTTCAACGTGCTCCGCTTCTTCAAGGCGATCTCCTGCGAGTTCTCAGGATAGAACTGGCGTTTGAACTCGCGCTTGAAGTCGTACCACGTCTCTACCGTGCGGATACCCGCCTTGACGTCTTGACTGCACCGTCTCCACCAGAGCATCGTCACAAAGGTACCTGGAAGCCATTCGGATCTTTCCGGCATCATCTCGGACACCGCTATCCTCCATGTACCTCTCCACGTCCCAGAAGAAATCGTCTACTGCCCTAGCCTCCCTCTTTCCAGCGAAGCGTTGTTGCTCCGGACCCCTTTGTCGAATGAGTTCGGCAAGGAGGGGGCCTGAGAGACGACCAACGCAACCTGTGGAAATGCACGTCTTAAGCATCTCGATTTCCGTCTGGAACCTAGCCTTCAACTCTTCAATCGTGGCCCTTTTGATCCTCGATCATCGCCCTCTGTTCCTCGATCAACGCCTTTACTTTAAAGGTGCTTCCACTTGTTCTCTAACAAGAGGAAGGATTTCGGAGCTTACCTCGTCGACAACATCCTTGTTGTCAAACTCCTCGAGGCCTTCCCGCAGCTCGCCGATCTCCGTAGACATGGTCGCGATGTCTTCACGAGTCTCACCCATCGCGTCCATCAGCAGAGTCACCTTTGACTCTAAGGTCGGAGCTGGATTGGTCGGCACTTCAGCGGCTTTCGTCGCAACAGGTTGCGAGGTAGCTGTATGTAGGCTATAGAATCAAAAATAGAGCTCCTTCGGCTCTAAACTGCTACTGTTCTTATTTGATCTATCAGCTACTCGGCCAGCGACTGACCCTCATTTTTCCTCCTTCTTTTTCTTTCTTTGTCTTAAACTTCAAGCTTCCATCAAAGAAAGATCTGATAATAGCATAGATGAGGAAGTTGCATTTTGCCTATTAGTGCGGAAGCTTCCCTTGGATCATATTCTTACACATTCTATTGACTCAATTGAGAATTTAGTAAAAGTGTTCATAGTATGATGTCTGTCGTAGACGTACCATCGTCTATTGGTTGAGTACATCTCTCTTTCAAGGAGGAAGCGTGGATTCTACTTACCTGGGGTTGACTTTTAAAGTCAGTTGATAGTGCATTATCAATAAGCCTAAAATGACATTTTTCATTCCAGGGTCGATGCCCGAGCGGTCAATGGGGACGGACTGTAAATTCGTTGGCAATATGTCTACGCTGGTTCAAATCCAGCTCGGCCCAATCTCCAGCAACCTTGCAGGCCGATGGATTATGTCCTGCGACAAGAGATGGGGGCACTAGGGGTTGTCGCCCGGTCACGATCTCGAATGGACTTCTTTGGGTGGACTCACTTCTCTGCATGTTATACGATAACTGGTCGATATCCAGGAACTTTGCCAAATCACTCTGGTTGGCACTGACGAAGTGCCGCAGATACATCTCCACCAGGGCATTAACTCTCTCCGTCTGACCATCTGTCTGGGGATGAAAAGAGGTGGAGAAGTGTAGCTGAGACCGAAAGAGCTCTCTCCAGCCAGTGAAGCGTGGGTCTCTATCACTCACAATATGTTTGGCCCCAGTACTTGACGACGTGCCGGAAAAAGAGTCTTGCAGCTTCATCCGCTTTCTTTACAATTCCGTGGTGCTGGGATGAAGGCTGGCGGCGAGGAAGGTTCGTATAATAGAAGGGAAGTGTTAGAGTTCGAATAGAAGGTAATAGAGTGAAGGACGTGGCCCTTAGGAAAGGGCACGAGAAGAGGAAAGGAAGAGTTGTAAGGAGAAGGTACTCTGTAAAGACAATCAATAAAGAGTTCCGTTAGCGATCTTCGATGAAGAGATGCGGTAGGGTTCTACAGATTCAATGGGACCTGCCCGCAAGATAACTCAAATCGCCAAGAAAGAAATTGACCACTCTATATGGATAGCAACTCCCCCTCTAACTCGATGAAAAGTACATCTTACACTTCCTTGCTAGCATGCCTTGTGGAAGAAGTCTATAAACTTTTTTTTTAATTGAAGGGTGGGAGTAGACCAGGATCAAGTCAGTTTTCTAAAGTGTGAATATTTAAGTTACCTTAGGGTCGCCCTCTAAAGCCTTTTTCCCTTACATCCCAAGAGGCTTTTCAACCTCATAGGCAAGGAAGCGGATCACAGTGGCTAGACGCATTCTAGATTGATTCACTTTGTCATAATGCTTTCCCTCATTCACTGATTAACGATCAGAGCTCGAAGCCTGAAAGCTCAGGTCTTAGGCAAGAAAAGTCTCAGACATGCCAAGCCAATCCTCATCAAGCAGAAGTCTCTCTTTCGTGGACCATGATACTGACTGGCGGACTCAATATGTCCAGTTTCTGCGTAACAACGCCCTCACAGATGGCCAAAAGGAAGGCAAAAAACTGCAAAAACACGCCAAAGGGTTCAAACGAAAAAGAGTATGCCTCGAAAGGAGCGATAGCCACTCGACTGAAAAGAAAGGTTTTGAACGAAGTGAAAAATTGGATTTTGGAAAGCAATTTGATAATAATCTAGAGTTTCTGCTTTATCTGATGATGCTTAACCGCTCGTCGAGCAGCTTTTCATTTTCTTTTTCTTCCGATGTAAACTGCGATTCTTCATTCATTGTAGCATCTTGCTTGCTTTGCTCCACGCTGGCACAAGGGTTTTAAGAGAAGAGGGGAGTGTTTTTGTTTGCTTTAAGTTTCTGTCTTTTGCTTTTTCTTTCATTACTCTAATAAGTAAGCAAGTTGACTCAGGTAGGGAGAGAATCTATTGAGCTCCAGGTTTGGCTTCGATAAAGTAAGATCCTCACGATCCGGCATTCATAAGGGCAGAACGATGTTTTCTAACTAAGCAGAGGAAGTTCTTTTAGCTTTAGAGGATTCAAAAAAGAAATCCTGCATCTATTGGCGGATAGCACTACATACTTGCTTGGTTACGCGAGAGGTTTTTCTAGTAGAGTAGCAGCAATAGCAGTTGCCGCATAGAGGGGTTGACTGGTACAAGAATCGAATTCCTTGCTTACACTTTCTTTCTACTGGTTGGCTTACCCTGTATTTCAAGAGTGAATACCGCAGTGAGGAATAGCGGTTCCTCTGTTTGTTTGGTCTAAAAACAATATTATTCATCACCGCAACCACTCTCGCTTAGCTACCACTTGTCTTTGCTTGCTTACAACTCAAGCAAACCAGACTGAAGACAGTAGAGAAGGACTTTTTATTACGTTATCCAGAATGCGATGCCCCAAGGCAAGAAAGTCGCAATCGGCTTTCAATCCTATGATTTGACTCGAATAGCTAATGTCAGAGTAGCAGATATGGTTTTAGCGGCCCCGAATGCGGAATTGAAAGAACCATGCCTGATCTACGACCACCCTCCTCATCAACTCTCTGTCTTTCGAACCCACCTCGCCGAGCTTAACGCCCTGTGGACTTTTTTACGAAGGCCTAATTTGACAGGCCGCCCGGACGGCCGATTCATAAGGGTCTGGGCCTTAGTCGGCTGCCCTACTAGGTAAGGCAAGCGCTCACCGATTTCTTTACGTCTTTTCGACCGTTGAAAAAGGGGGAATTTATTATCCAGCAGAGATGGCATCCATTAGCTTATTGTCGGCTCTCACTCTGGCTCATCATCCAGAGGCGGGTTGCACGGTGAATCGAAGAGAGGATTGGCATGTAGCAGCCCGCACGTCGTTGAAGCCGAAATAAAGAAGTCGGAGCTCACTCTTAAGGGTTGGTCGGCTGGCTTGTCATCCCCTTTTTCGGGCTAGACGAGTGAATCTAGCCATAAAGACTTTATTCTTGCTTGCCTATCGTACCCGATACCTCCTTCAATCATCTCTATTCCACAGAGACAGCCGCTTTTTTGAGTAGAAGTCGGCCAGTCCGTAATCATAGAGAAGCTAAGCTTTCAGGCAAGGGAGGTATAGGCTGCAAAAGAGAAAGTCTTTCCAGTCCTACAGCTTCTCTAGCTTGAGCAGTCAGTAGTCTTTACCATTTTTTTTATACGCGTCAGCGAGAAAAGGTCAGCATATAGACATTATCTTGATGGAAATTCCAACTGAGATGATTAATAATCTAGCTCGGGCTTCCTTAGTTTTCTTATTTAGTTATATGGACTAATCCATGGATGAACGCTTAACGCCCCCTTAGCGGCCAGCTGCTTCAGATTCATCGAATTCCCTCTTTGGATCTTTGATAGAAGAAGCTGCTTACTCGGATTCATGCCCATCAAGAGTAGAAGATTCAGCGCAAGTGCCAGAACTAATCTACGAAGAGGAGGCATGTGTAACCCTATTTGAAAGAGTAAGGGGCGTAGCGGGAGCAATTTCATAGCGACCTGAACACATACTTTTCTCGATTCCGTGCACGAGTAAATACCCGGAATTAAATGTCACCTTTTGCATTAGTCTTTCTCGATGGGATGAAGACAAGGAACTGACAGATGCCAAGATCTTGACTTAGTTAGTAATAAAGGTATTCCACCCAATAGTCAAAGTGGAAGGGGGGAGATAAAGGATAGAAGAAGAAAGCTATATCCCCGACCTACGAAGTAGAGGAGTCAACCAAGGATTGGTTGGTCTTGCACAATAACGGATTCTAGCTATTCTTCTTCCATTTCAATAAGAGTTGGTGAGTGTGAGTGACTCTAAAATATCCCACTTCCAATCCCGGTTCAACAAAGAAGTCAATTAGCAAGACGGCCAGAAATCATCCCTCCCCTGATAACGGATGTTGACAACCAAATCTTTCTCATACCAGCTATCTTTCGCAAGGGCAAGACGAGGTTGAATTCTGAAAGCCATGGAAGGGTGGTCGTAGATCACCGGGACCGGATGGCTTCCAGGCTTTGTTCTTCCAACATTTTTGGAATATAGTGGGGGAGGACGTCACCAAAGTTGTAGCGGACTGAATCCTAAACTAGAAGATGCTAAAAGCAATCAATGCGACGCAACGTTTATTCTTTTTCTTCCTACCTAAAAGGGAGGGAGCAGTGGAGCCAAAGATGCCCCCAATAGAGGTAGGCACCTAAACCTTCGGAGCCGGTGAGAAGTGAGGCCTAAGATCCTCTCTCTCACTTGACGAAGCGCGCAAGCAATTTATCTTCTCTTTCTATTAGGGGTAGGAGTTACTGAACAGCCACCCAGGCCGGGGGAATTGAAGGCTTAAGAAAATTCCCTTTAGCTCTACGGATGACTAACAAGGCAGGATCCAAGTGGTCAGATCTGATCGGGATGACGAGTCCTTTGGCAGGCACATTGAGGCAGGCAGAATGCCTGGGCTGTTTGCGGGATTCCTCGAAGGATGCGGCATAGTGGCGCAATATTCTATTTCGGGTATGGCTAGCCAGAATGGCCTTGCTGATAGGAGGAATCGCACTCTCATTGACATATGGTAAGCAATTCACAACTTCCTCTCTTTCTCTGGGGGAAGGCCCTCAAGAAAGACTGCTATGTACATACTAAACAGGCTTCCGTTCCTTCGAAAGCAGTTCCTAAAACACCCTTTGAGATATGGACAGGAAGGAAAGCCTGTTTAGCCTATTTTCTTGGGGTTATCAGGCAGAGACCGGGGTGGGTGAGATACTCGCTACTAAGGTTCTGAAAGAAGGCAGCTAAATCAGCAATAGAAGAGAACTCCAGATCTATGAATAGCCAACAAAGAGCCTAGCTCGATTACTGGAACTAAACAGCAAGCTGCCCCTACCTTACTTATCGAGAAGGAGTACTGGGACTGAGTAGACTTCTTGTAGTTCTCTTTCCCCTAGCAGCCTTTCCTGCTTTCCCGGTTGCAAGGTTTCGAGCTAACTACAGGATTTGCTTCCTAGCTACTAATACTAATTAGTAGTAGGGAACTTCGAACTAAAGATTTGCTTTAGCTCTAGTTTCAACCCGTCCTGTCCACTCACCACTTATCACTATTTGAGATCTCTGAAGTGAATTCCAAATCAGTCTTTGTGGTTCCATTTCCCTTACGCTCGCTTTTGCTAATGCTACTAGGAAAGAACAGCTAGGAGACGATTAGCTCTAAGTGCCGAAGTCCATAGCTCCTATGATCGCGAGCTGCGGCTTGCTTTGTTTGCATTTCCGTAACGGCCTTGTAAAAGCGTTCCAACTACATGTTTAGCCAATCACAGCTTTGAAAGCCAATACCGTTGCGCGTACCCACTCGTCCCGTCTCGTCTAGTTCTTGCTCTCACTGCTCGCGTTGCGGATCCTCTCATTTTTATAAACGACACTTCTCTACTGCCAACTCGTTTCACTCCAGTTTACCGTAGCAACTACAGCAAGCTGCCTAGCTCACTGGCTCGTATGACTAGCTCGCTTGCTTTAACGCTCTAACAAGCCAACTCCGTTCCTAGTTTCGCTACCCTGCTTTAGCCTCCCCCCTCTAACGAGCAAGTAAGTAAACAAGTAGCTCTTCCGTTGGGCAGCCTCAACCTTCCACCTTCGGTTCATAACAAGCCTAGCACCTTCCGAGCCAGGATCGTTAGCAACTTGCTTGTTAAAGGGTCTTTCGTGGTCGTAGATCAGGAAAGAGAGCTAGTACAGCACAGA